>UESW01002672.1:0-60898 GCA_900491605.1 Calamus simplicifolius | reverse complement strand
AATGATAAAACTTTACATGTAAATGTAATTTGATAATACCTTGAAATGATATATGATTATATTACATTATAATAGGCTTACTTATTGAGTATGAGCTCATGTAAATCTCACAATATTTTTCAAAGCCACAAACTGATGAAGGAATTATGAGGTGGATGGAGCTTCAATTAAAATAATTTAGATCCATTATGTTGATGTAACCCAGTGATTTGTATGTAGGGCTGTAGCCTAAACCTATAGTTATGGTTTGTATTAATGTTATGGACTGGAATTATATATTGATTTGCCTTTATTGATTTAAGTGTCATGATTCGGACGCCTTGCATGCCAGGCATGCAATGGTTGTCATCCTAGCTCAAATTTTTAGGTCTGGAGCATGACAGCTTTGAATCATTAACCCACAAATGAGCCCGACCAAGACGACATATTCTTATGAGTCATCTCTATTCCCGCTTAGGTTGAACAATTCTGCTGGCGGGTGCTTGAGGAGAAATCAGACAACAGTGAACAAGAACACAGAATGACGATGCATATACACTGACGTGATTAAAGTAACCTAGACCTTGACAGAGCCCATCAAAGGCAAGCCAGTAAATATTTCTCAACAGTCCGGTTGAGATTTTTTTTTTTTATTTGTTTTGGATATGGACCAGCCCGAGTTACTCGAGTATACCCTCACCAGAGTCGCAAGACAACTGAAGGATGTGAATGAATATACAGATAATCTGCTTCTGGAGCTGTTATCAAGGACCTTTAAAAGAGAGCATCTCATTAGCATTGAAAAAGTTCAATGCCAAGCTGCTGTACCAAACAAGTTCAACCCAGACAGACTTGCACCAATATTAACTAAAATTGATGCCCCACGAGAATGCGCTAAGGAGCAACTAGTAAAGAATCCTACCATAAAACAAATTGTGCAAAGAATGGGAAGAAGCAGATGATTCACATGCAATCAGAAATAAGATGATTCTCACCATAGCCGTTCTAATTCATGTAATCAGAAATAAGAAACAGATTATTCACATGCAATCAGAAATAAGAAGCAGATTATTCACATCCAACCAGAAATAAGATGATTTTTAATCCTTCCTAAAGTGATTCCGACTCCGATTCTGAAATCTGATTCAGATTTGGGTCAGCCCTTAATCTCAAGGCTTACACTGCCAAAAATATAAATGAAAATGAAAACAAAATTAGGTATTGGACCATCCCAAAAACATACTTAACAGACCGCTGATCCGCAGATTTCCTTTCAAAGAGAAATACTAACCTATGCGAAGGAGCTCCAGATACATTGGTGAACTCAGGTATTGGCACAACTCTCATAAGATGATGGATGGAAAACCATATACATGGAACAAAAACCGGGCAAGATCATATTTTTTGTTCCCTATTCATGGTTAATAGCTCCAAGAAGATAGGCTTTAGCTAAGCCAGCGCAGTTGTAGTATTCATGTTCAAGGTTTTGACCTCGCTTCAATTTGTGAAAATGTACACAAATTCTCAAGACACACTGACAATAGTAAACAAGGAATTCCTACAATAACTATTCCCACGGTGATGCACTAATAATAGTAAACAAGGAATTGCTACAATAACCATTCCCACGGTGACTACACCACACCCCCCCATCCCTTGAATTCTGGCTTGCTACATAAGTGGTTCAAACTTCTTTATTCCATGTCCATGACTGAGCTATGTCATTGACTCAACTAGCTACCTTGTGCCTCCAGACACATATATAATCCTACCTCACTCTTTTCCTTAACTAATGATCTGACTAAATTTCAGCTAATTATGCAGGTTTTTCATGCTTTTCTGTTACCCATCCACAATCAAACTACATCATTGACTCGACTAGCTAATTGATGCCTAGAGAGTGAGGCACTAAAGGCACGAAACGGTAGTCTTCATGCTCTTAACATCACAAAGTGAGAAAGCTTTATAAACCTAACTTTTATTTTGACAAGCTTTGCTGGACACCTTGTACACTTGTTATTCAACGAGGACAGACCTTTATAGTTTTCATGGCATTGAGACTATCCCTGTAAACACTCCTCTGGTGCTAAATGAGGTCAGATATGCAACATTCCTAAGATGTCGTAAGTTTAAAACTAGGATATCTTAAGTTTTTTCTTTCTTTCTTAACTGAGTATCTTAGTTATATAACTACGGTATCGTAAGTTTAAAACTAGGGTGTCGTAAGGTTTTTTTTTTTATTTTCTTAATGGATGGATGACTTAATTTTGACGTGACGTGCATTAATACCAGTTTTTTTTAGAATTTGTGTACAGACGAGTGGGTGTCGTATGTATTTTTTGCTTCTTAACTAGTGTCTTAGTTTTATAACTACGGTGTCATAAGTTTAAAATTAAGATGTCGTAAGGTTTTTTTGCTTTCTTAATGGATGTCTTAATTTTGACGTAACGTGCATTAATACCAATTTTTTTTGGATTTATGTAGAGACGAATGTGTGTCGTAATTTTATAACTACGGTGTATTAAACTAGAGTATCGTAAGTATTTTTTGCTTTCTTATTGGTGTCTTAGTTTTATAACTAAGGTGTCGTAAGGTTTTTTTTACTTTCTTAATGGGTGTCTTAATTTTGACGTGATTTTTTAAAATTTGTGTACAGACTAATGGGTGTATCGTAAGATTAAAACTAAGATGTCATAAGTATTTTTTGCATGTCTTGGTTTTATAACTACGGTGTCGTAAGTTTAAAACTAGGACTACGGTGTCGTAAGTTTAAAACTAGGATGTCGTAAGATTTTTTTTTGCCAAAATTAGGTTGTCTAAGATTTTTCTGCTTTTTTAATGGGTGTTTTAATTTTGATGTGACGTGCATTAATACCCGTTCAATTTTTTTTGTGACGTGCATTAATACCCGTTCAGTTTTTTTGAAATATACAGACAGATTTTTTGAAAGGATGTCTTTAAGTTTTACATTTAAAACTAGGGTAAAATTTAAAAATAGGATGTCGTAAATTTTTTTTGCTTCTTAACTTTATAACTATGGTGTCATAAGCTTAAAACTAAGATGTCGTCAGTTTTTCCTCGAGATGTCATAAAATTATCTTAACATCATCTCATAAAGTTGTCTTAACAATTTTTTAATAAGTATCGTGCGTATTTTTAATAGGTATCGTGCATATATGGATCAATAAAAAGTGTCATAAGCTTAAAACTAAGATATCGTCAGTTTTTCCCTCGAGATGTCATAAAGTTATCTTAACATCATCTCGTAAAGTGTCTTAACATTTTTTTAATAAGTATCGTGCGTATTTTTAATAGGTATCGTGCGTATATGGATCAATAAAAAGGAACGATGCAGCCCATATAGGACTTACTGCACCGAAGGTAATACAAAGTCTTTTCCTTGTTGTTATTGTTTGCTTAAGATGTTTTGCAAGTTGGGCTCTCAAGGGTTCCTGATGGACGGATAGATGAGAAACGATCTATGTTTAACCTTAGGCTAGCTACTTGTGCATGTTCTCCGGTGCTTTGTATGGATGAGCTGGGCTTGAAATTAATTTAAATAGGCCATTAAGCAGCGTGCCATCTGCTTAAGAGAGTTTAGGTTTCTTAAGTATAGGTCAGAAAAAATCTTATTTAAACAATGGGGCTTAGGGATCCTGCCGTTAGTTTTAGTTCAGCTTGATTAGTTTTCTAGCAAGAAAAAATTTTACTGCACTGAGCAATGCAGCTTTGCTCTGGCGCCTGTGCTGCAAAAGCTAAAACATATCAAATAGAAAAGAACGTACGCACACCGTCTTTTGGTACAGCAAGACTTTTCCTTCTGGAAGCGCTTGCAAGAGGGATGCTTTGTGACAAACCGGTCCAATATCATCTCTGTCCTATCTAGCTCTCGACGCAAACTTAAAAATAAAATTCCCTGAAGCCACCAAGATATAATGAGCTCGTGACACGAGCGAAGGTGCCTGCAATGTTGATATATATCTCCTATGCAGGAGATATGCTATCCGGAATTATTTTCCCATGCATGTTCTGTCGGCAATTAGAATGGAAATAAGGGAACTACTGCAGCTTCGTACCAATTCACGGAATTAATCACCAACGCCCAGATTTGGTTGCAGCGCGCAAGGATCGCAACTTGCCTTGGGACGTATTTGCGTTCATATATTATCGTTTCCCCACGGAAGCCTATGGCTGCTCGTGTTCTGGTGCGAATGAACCGGCACTTCAGCTTAAGTTTTGTTGGGGGTTAAAATCGTCATTGCATTAATACCCAAGCGAGAAGGCTAAGACCAACCTCTTCCGTAGCTCGGCCTCTCCCGAGCTCCCATAGCTCGGATTCCTCCGAGCTTTCGTAGCTCGCCTCTCCCGAGCTCCCATATCTCAGCTTCCCCGAGCTTCCGTAGCTCGACCTCTCTCGAGCTTGCTCAGCTTCCCCGAGCTTCCGTAGCTCGGCCTTTCTCGAGCTTTTGTAGCTCGCCTCTCCCGAGCTCCCATAGCTCAGCTTCCCCGAGCTTCCGTAGCTCAACCTCTCTCGAGCTTGCTCAGCTTCCCCGAGCTTCCGTAGCTCGGCCTTTCTCGAGCTTCTGTAGCTCGCCTCTCCCGGGCTCCCATAGCTCGGCTTCCCCCGGCTTCCGTAGTTCGGCCTCTCTCGAGCTCTCGTAGCTCGGCCTCCCCGGGCTCCCGTGGCTCGGCCTTCCCGGGCTCCCATAGCTCGGCTTCCCCCGAGCTTCCGTAGTTCGGCCTCTCTCGAGCTCCCGTAGCTTGGCCTCCCCGGGCTCCCATGGCTCGGCCTTCCCGGGCTCCCATAGCTTGGCTTCCCCGAGCTTCCGTAGTTCGACCTCTCTCGAGCTCCCGTAGCTTGGCCTCCCCGAGCTCCCATGGCTCGACCTTCCTGGGCTTCCATAGCTCGGCTCTCCCGAACTTCCTGTAGTTCATTTCCTCCGAACCTTCATGACCCGGCTTCGCTAAATGACCCACGATCCAATACCCACCTCCGCGGAACCTGACGCGGGAGAGCCTCAACCTACTGTAATGGCACCCTAGACAAGGAATCATACTGAGAAGTGGTCTAAAACCTATCAAGGCCACCTAAGACCTACATATCTACCAGATCTCAAGCCATCAAGGGGCTCTCCCAGTCGTCGATCCCCTAACGAACAAGATACGGATCCCAATAGCCCCACAACGGCCTGATTCAATCCACTCCTGTATCCTAACAACATCTGAACCTTACAGAAGGCGCTCAAGATCCAGGTGACAGTTATAAATGGAACACTCCCAGATTCCCTCAGGTACGCATACTCGCGCGCGCTCACACCCTCACTCCTCACTCTCCCGCTCTCTCGCCGGCAACTCGTCAGTGCTCTTGCCCTCTAGAGCTCCCGATTGGCCACCCCCAGAGAGGTCTCCAGAAGAGATCCACCTCCCTATTTCTGGTTGATCGCCGATTTCCTCTCACTGACTTAAGCATCGGAGGGTCTTCCGCGGAGGGCCACCCCCAACGCCTCTCGCGCGAGGACTTGTGTGCAGGTCTGCCCACTGGAGATCGACTGCGCCCGAGTTAGAGGACGGATCCCGGCGGCAACAGATTGGCGCTAGAGGAATGGGCCTCAAGTCCCATTAAACTTGAAGAAAGGAGACAAGGATCCTAACCTGGAGTAGAACCTCTCTAATGGCCAATCGAAGAAGAGCAACCTCTAAAGCTTAGGATCAGGTCGCCTCTCAGAGGCCTGATCCGACGAGCGATGTAGCGCCGCAACCACCACCATCGAAACCCCATCACCGCCTGCCATCCCGATGACCCAGGACCAGTTTGCCTCGCTGGTCCAACAAGTTCAGACTCTGACCCACCTGGTCCAGGAGCGCCTTATGGCCCCTCCTGCTCCACACTTTCATAAGGAAGCGGCGGTTCCTTCCTCGCCGGCGACTTCCTCCTCCAGTCCACGCGAATCTGCGGACCCCCCGCATCGACCTAGAGGGGATAAGCCAGTCCCGCGAGCGGTCGCGACAGGGATCCTCCCAGATCTGACGAGCCCGATCTCTCTCTGGTGACCTCCCATCATGATTCGACGTCGTCTGCGATCTTCTCGCCCAGCTCCTCCTCTGACTGGTGAAGAGGAGATCCGTCGTCAGATACAGGAAATGCGTCGGGAGCTGGACGCCGCCAAGCAGGCCCATCCGCCCCAGCCCAAAGCGGAGCAGGGCATCCCTTTCTCTAAGGGGATTATAGAGGAAGTGATCCCTCCCATGTCAAGTTACCGGCCATCGAGCCTTACCATGGCTCTTCTGACCCGGACGACCATCTTAGCAGCTTCCGGTCAATAATGATGTTCCACGGAGCATCTGATGCGGTCCTCTGCCGCGCCTTCCCTACCCTCAGAGGATCCGCCCGAACCTGGTTCAATGCTTTGAAGCCAGGTTCTATTGATTCATTTGACGAACTGAGCCGCCTTTTTATTGGTCAGATCGTCAGCAACCGCCGCCACCGATGAAGATCTGACTCCCTCTCTAAAGTTAAGCAGAGAGAGGGGGAGTCCCTGAGAAATTATCTTCCTGTTTCAATAAGGCCATGTTGGAGGTGGACCACCTTAATCATGAGGTGGCCATATCTGCCCTGGCGGGGGGAGTCTCGAAGGAGAGCGACTTCTATCTGGCTATGGAAGTCAGTTATCCCCCCTGCCTCTCAGAGATGATGGCTCTGGCGGACAAGTATCCCAGGGTCAAGGAATCGCGAGAGTTGCCCGCGCTGAGCAGGCAAAGAAGAGGGAGCCCAAAGTTCCCGACAGGCAACGTCCCACCCGGCGACCAAGTTCGCCTCGCCGCCAAAGAGTCCCTCCGCTGCCGCCAAGGAATCGCTCCCGAAGCCCTCCCAAGCGATTTGACCACTACACTCCGTTGACCGTGCCCCAGGCGCAAATCCTCATGGAGATAGAACGCCAGCTCCCCTGCCCGTGCCTCTCCGAGGGAACCCGACCCGAAGAGATCCTATCAAGTACTGTCGTTACCACCGGAGCACGACCACGACACTGAAGAGTGTTGGCAGCTGAAAAACGAAATTGAGAGGCTGATCCAGCGGAGGCGATTGAATCATTTAGGAGGGCGCCCGAGCCACAGCAAGGAGGTGACCGCCAGCCCGAACTTCAACAACCTCCTCCTCCACCGAATCCGCCCGTAATCGGCCGCATTAACATGATTGAAGAGGCCGGCGGATCAAGCCCCAGGGGCGACAGTGGCAGATCGGCGCCAAAGAAGGCACGGACGGGCGAGCTCTCCTTCTCTGATGATGATCTCCTAGGGATACAGCTTCCCCATGAAGACGCACTAGTTGTATCCCTTAACTTGAATAACTATGACGTAAGCCGAATCCTAGTTGATAGTGGAAGTTCGGTAAATGTTTTGTACCTCGGTGTGTTTGCCAGGATGAAATTATTCATGGAAACCTTCGAGCCGTGGATTCCACCTTGATGGGATTCACAGGCGACGTCGTCGTCCCGGAAGGGGTCGTCACCCTGACGGTCCACGCGGGAACCTGGCCCCTTGTGACCACTATCCAGACACCCTGACGGTCCGCGCGGGAACCTGGCCTCTTGTGACCACTGTCCAGACAGACTTCCTAGTAACCGACCTCAGATCTCCATACAACGCAATATTCGGCAGGCCCGGACTAATGTCCCTCAAGGCAGTCGTCTCCATCCCGCATCTATCCATGAAGTTTCCCACCGAGCTAGGAGTTGGAGTTGTTCGGGGAAGTCAGGCCATGGCTCGGCAATGCTTTGTTACAAGCCTTCAATCTAGAATGCCAGAAGTTGATGGGCTAGATGCTCGCGAAGACTTCGCCGAACAGAGGGGAGAACCGGCAGAAGAATTGGAGGAGGTGCCATTGGATGAGGCTCATCCCGACCGAACCATAAAGATCGGGTCGCTGCTCAAAGGAGAGCCTCGGCGCAAATTGATCAGGTTCCTCCGAGGTAACGCTGATATCTTCGCCTGGTCCGCCTCCGACATGCCAGGGATCAGCCCCGAAGTTCTCGTCCATCATCTCAATGTTGACGAGATGCACAGGCCCGTCAAGCAGAAAAAGAGAAGCTTCGCCCCGGAGCGACAAAAGGCCATTGAAGAAGAAGTAGACAAACTCATCAAGGCTAATTTCGTCCGGAGGTAAATTACCCGAGCTGGCTATCAAATGTCGTTATGGTGAAGAAGTCGAACGACAAATGGAGAATCTGCATCGACTTCACTGACCTCAACAAAGCCTGCCCGAAGGACAGCTTCCCCCTCCCTCGGATCGACCAGCTCATGGACGCCACCTCAGGCCACCAGATGCTGTCATTCATGGACGCCTATTCAGGCTACAATCAGATCCGAATGGCCCCTGAAGATGAAGAAAAGACCGCCTTCATAACCGACCGAGGTACTTACTGTTACCGCGTTATGCCTTTTGGTCTTAAAAATGCAGGTGCCACCTACCAGAGGCTGGTCAACAAAGTATTCAAGGAGCAAATCGGCCGGAATATGGAGGTGTACGTGGACGACATGCTGGTCAAAAGCAAGGAGGCATCGCAGCATGTAGAGGACCTCACAGAGAGCTTTGCCACTGCGCAAGTACGGGATGAGACTTAACCCGACCAAGTGTGCCTTCGGTGTTAACTCCGGGAAGTTTCTCGGCTTCATGGTCTCCCAGCGAGGTATCGAAGCCAACCCCCAGAAGATTCAAGCTCTCCAACAAATGGCGCCCCCGGCATCTGTCAAAGAGGTCCAGCGCCTAACTGGAGAATAGCGGCCCTAAACCGCTTCGTGGCGCGGTCGGCCGAGAGATGCCTCCCCTTCTTCAAAACTCTCCGATCGGCCAAAATTTCCAGTGGACCCCCGAATGCCAAAGGTCATTTCAAGATCTCAAGAAGTACCTTGGCTCGCCCCCACTCCTCAGTAGTCCGCCCCAGGGGAGACCCTATTCTTGTACCTGGCTGTTTCGGAAGGTGCGGTTTGCTCGGTGCTGATCAAAGAAGAAGGCAAAGTCCAAAAGCCGATCTACTATGTCAGCAGGCTACTCCGCGATGCGAACAAGGTACAGCAGAATTGAAAAGATGGTGTTGGCCTTAATCACCTCAGTTCGGAAGCTGCGGCCGTACTTCCAAGCGCATTCTGTGACGGTCCTGACGACCAACCCATCAAGGCGGTGATCCACCGTCCCGAGACGTCGGGGAGAATGACCAAGTGGGCCGTCGAGCTAAGTGAGCATGACATACATTTCAGCCTCGTCCAGCCATCAAAGCCCAGGTGCTTGCCGACTTCCTCCTCGAGTGTACCATCCCGGAGGACGTTCTACCCCAGACTCCTCCGAAGAACCAAAAGCTGGAGCCCGGTGGCTCCTCCATGTCGACGGGTCATCTAATGCCCATCGCTCCGGTGCGGGTCTGGTTCTCACCAGTCCGGAGGGGATAACCTTCGAGTATGGCGTTCGATTCTCCTTCCCAGCCTCCAACAACGAAGCCGAGTACGAAGCCCTGTTAGTCGGCCTCCGAATCGCCCGCAATCTAAAGGTGGAGAACTCATGCCTTCACCGACTCTCAGCTGGTGGTCGATCACGTGCGAGGAGATTTTGAAGCCCGGGAGCCGAACATGATTCGATATCTCCAGGAGGTGCGGAGTCTCCTTCCCCATTTTATTGAATTTGAAATCATTCAATTCCCAGATCCGAGAATGCCCGTGCCGATCTACTCTCGATTGGCGACCACGGAGTCGATGGATGTCAACAAAAGTTCCACTTAGAGACTCTGGAAAGGCCCAGCATCGCGGAAGCCGACCAAATAATGCAAGTTGAGGCCGAACCATCATGGTTCGACCCCATCCTCAAATATCTCAGAGAAGGATCGCTTCCGTTCGACCGAAGAGAGGCTAGAAAGCTGAAGCTACAGGCCACTCACTACGTGCTGATCGACAACCAGCTCTACAAGCGGCTTTTTCTATGCGTTGCTCAGATGCCTTTGCCCATCCGAAGCAGATTATGCTTTACGCGAGGTGCATGAGGGATTTGCGGCAACCATCTGGGAAGCCGGTCCCTATGCCACAAGGTGCTGCAACAAGGCTACTACTGGCCGACCATGCAAAAGGACGTGGACGATCTGGTTCGAGCCTGCGACTCCTGCCAGAGGCACTCAAGCATCCAAAGGCTCCCTCCGCCGAGCTAGTTTCCATATCCTCCGCGTGGCCCTTTGCCAAATGGGGGATGGACATCCTCGGCCCATTCCCGCTTGCCATAAGACAGCAAAAATTTCTATTTGTGGCCATCGACTACTTCACCAAATGGGTCAAAGCGGAAGCGGTTGCACAAATCACCGAGGCACGGGCCAAAGATTTTGTGTGGAGATCCATCATCTGCCGGTTCGGCCTCCGCATACCATAATCACCGACAACGGTAAGCAGTTTAACAACTCTAAGTTTCGCCAGTTCTGTGAGGAACATGGAATCCGCCACCACCTCACTTCGGTCGGGCACCCACAAGCCAATGGAGCGACCGAAGTGACCAACAGGACCCTCCTTCAGGGAATCAAAGCTCGCCTCTCCAGAGCCCAAGGCAGGTGGGCGGAGGAGCTGCACCATGTCTTATGGGCCTACCGCACCACCCCGAGAATCCCGACAGGTGAAACCCCATTCCGAATGGCTTTCGGTACAAAGGTCGTCATCCCTGTGGAAATAGGCCTCCCATCGTTGCGGTGGAAAGCTACTCAGAGGAAGCTAGCAACGAACAGCTCCGCACCAACCTCGATCTGGTAGAGGAGATCAAAGAGAAGGCCCGGATTAGAATGCCGCTTATCAACAAAGTAGCCCGTTATCACGCCTCCAGAGTCAAAGGGAAAGCCTTCCTGCCCGGCGACCTTGTCCTCCGAAAGGCCTCTGTTTCCAAACCGCTGGAACAAGGAAAGCTGGCGCCGAACTGGGAGGGCCCGTACCAAGTAGCGGAGATCATCGGACCGGGAACCTACAAGCTACAGGATTTGGATGGGAAATCCATTCCCCGGACGTGGAATTCGGACAATCTCCGAAAATATTATCAATAGGGTACGTCCTCTCCGAGTTTATTTTCATATGCCTCATTATATCTTCCTGTCAGCACATTTTTCAATGCAAATCATTATGCACTATATTGCCAAAAGTTGCAAAAAGAAATAGATGCTGCTTACCCATCCTCGGCACGACCGAGCTACTTGTCTGGACAGGAATTCTCCGAACCTTGGCAGGGCCAAGTAAAACATTCTCCGAACCTCGGCTGGGCCGAGCAACAAATTCTCCGAACCTTGGCAGGGCCAAGTAAAATATTCTCCAAACCTCGGCTGGACCGAGCAACAATTTCTCCGAACCTTGGCAGGGCCAAGTAAAACATTCTCCGAACCTCGGCTGGGCCGAGCAACAAATTCTCCGAACCTTGGCAGGGCCAAGTAAAACATTCTCCAAACCTCGGCTGGGCCGAGCAACAATTTCTCCGAACCTTGGCAGGGCCAAGTAAAACATTCTCCGAACCTCGGCTGGGCCGAGCAACAAATTCTTCGAACCTTGGCAGGGCCAAGTAAAACATTCTCCGAACCTCGCTGGGCCGAGCAACAAATTCTCCGAACCTTGGCAGGGCCAAGTAAAACATTCTCCGAACCTCGGCTGGGCCGAGCAACAAATTCTTCGAACCTTAGGGCCAAGTAAAACATTCTCCGAACCTCGGCTGGGCCGAGCAACAAATTCTCCGAACCTTGGCAGGGCCAAGTAAAATATTCTCCGAACCTCGGCTGGGCCGAGGAACAAATTCTCCGAACCTTGGCAGGGCCAAGTAAAATATTCTCCGAACCTCGGCTGGGCCAAGCAATGATTTCTCCGAACCTTGACAGGGCCAAGCAAAACATTCTCTGAACCTTGGCTGGGCCGAGCAACAAATTCTCCGAACCTCAGCAAGGCTGAGTAAAAATTCTTCAACTTAAGACACCGGCTGAAAGCCGAAGTGCGTAGGCCCCGATTAAGGCCGAGGGACTTCCAAATAGTCCCCGAAACTTCGTCCGGTTTAAAAAGAAGCACGCTGAGCAAAAACCGTCGACACACAAAAAGAAGGCGTCTTCGGCGAAACCCTTAAAGGGCCCATTAAGCTCCGCGTAATCGGCCAAAAGCCCCGAGCAGAGCCAAGGAATTCCCCTCTGCTACTAAAATCCTTGGGTAACGCCCCTATAACCCATCAATCAAAGCGTCTATTTCGACGCGTGAACCAGTGGAGCGACTCCAACTCCCTAACTATTACGCGGATAACATGTTTAAAGCAAAAAACTCCTGAAAAAAAAGAAGGTTATCTGAACAAAGCCTCTCTGCATTAATCAGAAAAGAGAGAAGTACACAAAAAGAGAGACAAGAAAAGCAAAAACAGCAAAAGCAACGGAGGCCCTAAATCAGGGGTCGGAATCGCTTCCGAACGCCAGCAGATCCTCCAGGCGCTCGGTGAGATCAGCAACCTGCTGGCGAAGCGATTCGACCTCCTCCCTCTGCCGGTCTACCACCCGGCGCAGGGCCTCCGCCTCCTTGGTCGACACGTCCATGTACTCCTCGACGACCCTTACGAGCTGCTGATTGCTCGCAAGGGTCGACGCCAGACCTAACCCATCGACAGTAATGGTGGGGCACCCCCTCTCCGAATACAGCAAACCGTTGAGGGATGCACGCAACTCTTCCGAGGATCGCCCTTGAGAGGCCATGGTCTGACACTATTTCATGACCTGAACCGAGGGATGAGTAAGACCGCACCCCTCGGTCATATTTATACTTGTCAGGCAGGTATCTCAATCGGTCACACCGTAGCTACCGACCTATGAGAACTTGCCGCGTGTCGTCACCTTAATGACTGCAGAATCCGAGGTACCGCACCCCATCCCGAGTGAGATCGGTAAGTGCGACTGACTGATCGGGAATCTCCCCAAGCAAAATACTTTCCGATCTGCCGCCCCCCATAATAAATGCTACCAGCACTTCCCTAAGCTCCTTTTTCGGGAAGCGCAGAGGGAGAAATCCAGCGTCTGGCCAATGACTTGTCCCCTCGGAAGGGTAACGTCATAAATAAAGGAGCGTGACAACATACCGCTCGTTCCGCCCAGGTGCCCCTCACAAGTGTCATAGAGACCTTACACTACAACTCATAACGGCTAAGTCATTTCTCCGAGCCTTGAATCTCCGAACCTTGGCAGGGCCAAGTAAAACTTCTCCGAACCTCGGCTGGGCCGAGCTACAAATTCTCCGAACCTTGGCAGGGCCAAGTAAAACTTCTCCGAACCTCGGCTGGGCCGAGTTATAAGTTCTTCGAACCTTGGCGGGGCCAAGTAAAACTTCTCCGAACCTCGGCTGGGCCGAGCTACAAGTTCTCCGACCTTGGTGAAGCCAAGCGCAAATTTTTTGAACTTCAGCAAAGCCGACCTACAAAATGCGAGCTCCGATAAGGACGAAGCACAAAATACCAAACTTCGGACCGAAGTAAGGAGCGTATTCCCCGAATGATCCCTAAACTGTCGCTTGTGAACCTTGATTAGTTCGGATAGCGCGGATCTTCGCCTAAGAACGAGCGAGGCACCCATGCCCAACAGCAACAATAAACTTGCACAGAAGAAATAGAGATTGAGAAATAGAATGAAACTCTCTTTATTGCCATTAAAACTGGTTACAAATGCCTGAAAGGCGTTACAAGAGCATTGAAATGCATAAAATAAAGACGAATACAAAGCTCGGGCAACTGCTCCAAAGCAGATCTGGGCAACCGTGGTGCTCCGGCATCCGACCAACCGCATCCAGTCAGCTCGAGCCGATAATAGCCGGGCGACATGGACCAATCGTTGCGGCCAGCTTCAGTCAATAATGATATCTCGGTGACCCAACCGAGATATTTGGGTGGCCATCCCAGACCACCCAACCGAGGGACCCCCCGGCGAGCAGGTAGGAACCAGCGGACCCTGGCGTCGGAACGCTCTCCCAAACCGAGTATGCACCGCCCCCACCTTGCCATGGCTCAAGGACAAGGCGTCGGCGGGCGGCACACTTTCACCCCCTCCCCATGTGGTGAAAGATTCCCCGGGCGGCACGAGCCCAGGAATCCAAATCAGGGGAGGAGGAGAAGTTCAAGCGACCCATGGGGAGCCCGCGTGCACTCCCTACCCTGCGTCCCCAAAGGGGAACCACAAAGGTCACACTGGAAGAGTGTATGTGCGCTCTCCGTGTGATCTCTGCGCCCTCCATGTGCGCTCTCCATATGATCTTCGGGACTCATCCCCTAAGGGCGAGCCATCCTTCGGCAGCTCCATCGCCCCAACTATCCGGAGGCAAAAAGCTTGCAAGAGAAAAGCTCAGTCCTCCCACTCGCAACAACAGAGAAACGAGCATGATGAAAGCTCTAGTGGAAAAGAAACTTTTGGGGATGGCTTACACTACCCCACTTTCCCTTTTTTATAGGCCAAAAATGACCGGGACAATCACCAAGGCTATAAGCCCGAGATTCAAACACCTGGGCCATACCTCCACGTGGCCTCCCAGGATGAAAGCGGCGCCCTGTTGCGCGCCGAGCCCACCGCCTGAACTATGACGCATGCGAAGATTTCCTCTTGATCCCGAATCGCGATCATTAAATGCAGAGGATCGTCCACTGGCATTACGGAACTGGCAGGTTCAGGAGATCGTCCTACGAAAATAATGTCCTCCAATGGTAAACGGCTGCGTGCGCCGTACGTCAAAACGGCCTGCATGGGAAAAGAGCACCTTCGGAAAGCTCTAGAGCAGCTTTATGTTCCCCACAGCGCCGTATCATCAATTTGGTGAAATAAAAACCAATTTGCCTGCAGAGTGGCAGGGCGCTGGCAGAGTAACCAAGTGAGCACGAAGGCTACGTAAACTGTTCTTTCAACGAAAAATAAAATGACCGAAGGAAGCAAAAACGCTTTGGCAACCACCTTCATACGTCGGTCCTAGCCGACCTATTTTTGCTTGACGGCCCTGGCCGACCTACTCATCGGCCCCTCCTATCTTTGCTTGTCGGCCCTAGCCGACCTATCTTGCTCGTCGGCCCTAGCCGACCTACTTTGCTCATCGGCCCTAGCCGACCTACTTTGCTCGTCGGCCCTAGCCGACCTACTTGCTCGTCGGCCCTAGCCGACCTACTTCGCCCGTCGGCCCAAACCGACCTACCTTACCAATCGGTCTTAACCGTCCAGTTTCGTTTCCTGAGTCTTAATTAAGACATGACCGAACCAGATCACCTGCCGGTTCACCAGTCAAGGCTATCGCCCCGCCTTGGGCCAAGCCAATGCATTCCCTCAATCCCGAAACAAAAATGACCAAGAACATCAACGAGCCATAAGTCGCTCACGATTGAGGCAAGACAGGGGCAACAGGGCCATACAAGGAAAAACACTTAAATGAAAATAGAGGTTCATTCATTGAGAAACATCGGTCAGACTTTCAAAAAGCAAAAGTACAGGGGTGGCTCCTAAGGCCGGGAACCACGTCAGTTTTGGAGGAGCTCTCGGTTACATCCGCAGAGGTGTGACTAGATTCACCTTTCTCTAATACCTTTGCCCCCCCAGCGGCAGTTTGCGATCGTCCTCAGAAGCTGCGGCTTCGCTGGGACCGGGGCGGCACCAGGATCGGTATCGGAGACGTCGACATATTCATCCTCCTCTTCTCCTTCGGACTCACCGTCATCGGGAGCTTCAGTATCCAGAAAAGAGAGATCCCATTCTGGTGCTCACTGGATATCTTATCTTTACATTCTTCCATTCCAAGTTGGAAGGCGTCAACGCCGATAGCATCCTGCTTCCCTTGAGTATGGCGAGCTGCATCTTAGCCTCAGCAGCCTGCTTCTCAGCCTCCGCAACTTGAGCCCGCAAAATGATGTTTTGCTCCTCAACTCGCCGGCCCGCGTCTCGAGTTCTGAGCTCTTATTGCGGTTGGACACGAGCTCACCTTGGAGAGCCCGATTCTCCAACTCTAACTTCGCCATCTGAAAAACCAAAGTCAGTCGGCATCACAAGAGACCAGTAGAAGAAACTAAAAGGGGAAATGAGATCGTACCTCCTCCTCTTGTCTGGCCAACCTCTTGGCCAGCTCCTCAGCCTCACCCCTGGCTCTTGTTCTGTCAGCCCCGACCAGCTCGACTCTCTCCTGCAGAGTATTGATTCTCAACTGTTTGGCTTCGACCTCCTCCCGGGCTTGGGATAACTCGTTGCTCACCCGAGCTATTGTCCCTTGGTGCCATTTAGCGCCCTCCCTCAAGTCGAACAATTTCACCATCACGCCGCTTCAACTTCTCCTCCATTTCATCGAGCATTCTAGTCAGGCGCCTTCTCTCGTCGCAGCTTCCCTTCCCAGCCGACCCAAACTCTCACTATGTTCCCGCCGCATCGCCGCCACCTCCGCAGAATGTTTCGACTCAATTCTAGCCAGCTCCAAGCACGCGTTGTCGTTCTTCGCCAGGAGTTCCTGCAACTCCTCCACTCTACGCTTTTGCTTGGACACTTCGGCTAGGGCGACCTGGTGTGCCGCCCTTATCCCCTTCAAACTTTGTCACTCATAGCCATAAGCTCTTCGAACTTCTCAGACACCTTCAATCGCGATTGAAGCTCGGCATTGTCTTTCTGGCCTGAATGCTGGCCCCTGTCGCCAAACTCAAACGCCAGCATATCGCCCTAGAAAGCAAAACACTCTGCAGGATAAAAAGTGAATGAATGAGAGTTAAATCAGCCAGAATGTATCATTACCCAGGAATGATAACTCACCCGCGAGGCATAGGCCCAAGTCATCCTTATCAGAGTCGTATTGTCGATATCGGTAAGGAGATGGACACTCTCAGCCACGACTTGCTGCCCGAACTCAGCGTCAACCAACTCCAAATCTGCAAACTTGTCCGCCAAAGGATCTGCACCCAGATATAAGGCCGACCTCATTAAGACGGAAAATGCCTCCTCAACACCAGCGCTCGAACTGCTGGGCTGACCGTCCCCGCCTGAGAGACCAACCTGGGCGACCTCCGTCCGGGAGGCCCCCAACTTCCCAGCCTCTTCTATCAAGGCCCTGGCTTGGACTTCTTCGGATAATTCGGCTAGCCCAAGCGCCAGCCTCCCTAAAATCTTTTTCGAGGGAGCTCCCAATGCGAGACTCCCACCTCGCTGCGTCCCCTCTTCCGACGCACCTTTCCCGGTCACCACCATCTGCATCTCCACCACAGGCTCCCCTGAGGCCCCAGTCTGGCCTATTTCTTGCGCCTCCCCTGCAGGCTTCGCCGAAGCCTCTATCTGGCCCGCTTCTTGAACTACCGCGAGCGACCCGGCTTCACTGCTACCAGACTCCCCTGCAGAGAGACCAAGAGGGAGCTCTCCCTGAGCCTCCTTAGCTACAGCTGTCCCCTCTCCCTCTCCTGTTGGAGCCAATAGCGGTCTCACGGAGACGGAGGGCCCCACATAAACGACCTCCTTCGCCAGATCCGTTGCTGGTTCCTCTTTCATGGGGGACGCGGTCAGACAAACCAACGGAGCCTCGTCTGAGCTATCCGATATCTCCAACACGAGAGGACAAGAGATCATGGCTTCTCCCCCCAAACCCTCTTTCGCCCCCGGTGCTCCTGTCGTAACCGCTCCGGTGTCCGACGGGCTTCTTGCGGAGGTATGGGCCCTTTTCTCGGGCCTGCCACTATCCGCGCCGCTGCTCTCCCCTGAGCACTTTCCTCTCTTCCTCTTGGCAAGGCTCGACAGTACCGACCTCTTGGCTGAAAGAATGAAACACGCATGATCAGATCCAAACACATTCATCAGGGAAACACACAGCGAAAAAAGGTAACAGGGAGAACTCACCTTGCGGGTCCTGGGAGCTGAGCCCGGCTGCGAAAAGGGCTCCCTCCGATAACAGGTCATTGGCCAAAAACACTTGGCCATTGCGAAGGATGTCCAAATCCCTCTTCTCCTGCGCTGACAAAATTGGATGCGTTTCCGCATCCCTAACAAAGTTCCCCCATTTCCAAGGGAAGTCGGAACCAGTGTTCCCCTCTGCTATAACGAACCGGCTCTTCCATCCTTTGATGGAGGACGGCTTATCTACAATAACGTTGAAGGACCTCCGGGGCCCAATGTATGGCCATTCTGATTTCCTCCCAGGTATCAGATGGTAGCAGGCGTGAAAAAGGGGAAGAGTGGCGACAATATAAATTTGGTGGCACATCGAGATGAATCCGATGATGCTCCGCCAACTGTTTGGGGCCACCATCGCTGGGCAGATGTTGTAGTGGGTCATTATCTCCTTCACCAAGGGATAGAGAGGGAAACGAAAGCCTGCCTTCAAACTGTCTTCATAAATGAAGACCCCGGACTCCAGATCTCGCGAGACCCTATCCCCAGACTTCGGCGCCTGCAGAACGACATCTGAGGGCATGCCATACCATTGGTGAATCCTTCCCAAATCCTCAGCTACAATCTCCGAAACCACATCGTTGGGGCTCATCGCCATCTCGATTGAGAAAAACACCAGGTGAAACGACGAGCGTCAAGAAGGATGAAAGGCCAAACTTTTCAAAAAACAAGACAAGAGGATGCTGCGAACATGCACACACACACACATATATATATATATATATATATATAGTACGTCTATCGTCTTGCTTCCCCACTAAGGAAGCCGCCTTGAGAAGACGGGGCGTCCCGCCCGAGGCGTTCGGAACCGCCTCGACAAACGCCCGATCGATCAGGATTCGCGACATGGCGCATTCCCAACCGTCACTTTTGAGAGAGCCTTACCCCCGAAGGCACGATGACCCTGACGCATTAATTAGGGCATCATGGGCTGTCTAAACCAAAACGTCCCATCCGAAACACGCCGCTTGGACTTATACTCCCTATGCCCGAACCTACGCTTCGAACTAGGGAGTGAAGGGCATGTGTTGGGGGGTAAAATCATCATTGCATCAATACCCGTGCAAGGAGGCTAAGACCAACCTCTTCCGTAGCTCGGCCTCTCCCGAGCTCCCATAGCTCGGATTCCCCCGAGCTTTCGTAGCTCGCCTCTCCCGAGCTCCCATAGCTCAACTTCCCCGAGCTTCCGTAGCTCGACCTCTCTCGAGCTTGCTTAGCTTCCCCGAGCTTCCCTAGCTCGGCCTTTCTCGAGCTTTCGTAGCTCGCCTCTCCCGAGCTCCCATAGCTCAGCTTCCCCGAGCTTCCGTAGCTCGACCTCTCTCGAGCTTGCTCAGCTTCCCCGAGCTTCCGTAGCTCGGCCTTTCTCGAGCTTCTGTAGCTCGCCTCTCCCCGGCTCCCATAGCTCGGCTTCCCCCGAGCTTCCGTAGTTCGGCCTCTCTCGAGCTCTCGTAGCTCGGCCTCCCCGGGCTCCCATGGCTCGGCCTTCCCGGGCTCCCATAGCTCGGCTTCCCCCGAGCTTCCGTAGTTCGGCCTCTCTCGAGTTCCCGTAGCTTGGCCTCTCCGGGCTCCCGTGGCTCGGCCTTCCCAGGCTCCCATAGCTCGGCTTCCCCGAGCTTCCGTAGTTCGGCCTCTCTCGAGCTCCCGTAGCTTGGCCTCTCTCGAGCTCCCGTAGCTTGGCCTCCCCGGGCTCCCGTGGCTCGGCCTTCCTGGGCTTCCATAGCTCGGCTCTCCCGAACTTCCTATAGTTTGTTTCCTCCGAACCTCCATGACCCGGCTTCGCTGAACGACCCACGATCCAATACCCACCTCCGCGGAACCTGACGCGGGAGAGCCTCAGCCTACTGTAACGGCACCCTAGACAAGGAATCATACTGAGAAGTGGTCTAAAACCTATCAAGGCCACCTAAGACCTACATATCTACCAGATCTCAAGCCATCAAGGGGCTCTCCCAGCCGTCGATCCCCTAACGGACAAGATACGGATCCCAACAGCCCCACAACGGCCTGATTCGATCCACTCCCGTATCCTAACAACATCTGAACCTTCCAGAAGGCGCTCAAGATCCAGGTGATAGTTATAAAGGGAACACTCCCAGATTTCCTCAGGTACGCATACTCGCGCGCGCTCACACCCTCACTCACTCTCCCGCTCTCTCGCCGGCAGCTCATCGGTGCTCTTGTCCTCTAGAGCTCCCGATTGGCTGCCCCCAGAGAGGTCTCCAAGAGAGATCCACCTCCCCATTTTCTGGTTGATCGCCGATTTCCTCTCACTGACTTGAGCGTCGGAGGGTCTTTCGCGGAGGGCCACCCCCAACGCCTCTCGCGCGAGGACTTGTGTGCAAGTCCGCCCACTGCGCCCGAATCAAAGGACGGATCCCGGCGGCAACAAGTTTCATTCTCCACTCATACCAATTATCCGTGGTTCAGGGGGTTTTGAACCATATTAACCCACAAATAAGCCCGACCAAGACGACATATTCTTCTGAGTCATCTCTATTCCGCTTAGGTTGAACAATTCTGCTGGCCGGTGCTTGAGGAGAAATCAGACAACAGTGAACAAGAACACAGGAATGACGATGCATACAGCTGACGTGATTAAAGTAACCTAGACCTTGACAGAGCCCATCAAAAGGCAAGCCAGTAAATATTTCTCAACAGTCCGGTTGAGATTTTTTTTTTTTTTTTTTGTTGGACATTGACCAGCCCGAGTATTACTCGAGTACCCTCACCAGTGTCACAAGACAACCGAAGGATGTGAATGAATATACAGATAATCTGCTTCTGGAGCTGTTATCAAGGATCTTTAAAAGAGAGCATCTCATTAGCATTGAAAAAGTTCAATGCCAAGCTGCTGTACCAAACAAGTTCGACCCAGACAGACTTGAACCAATATTAACTAAAATTGATGCCCCACAATGCGCTAAGGAGCAACTAGTAAAGCATCCTACCATAAAACAAATTGTGCAAAGAATGGTAAGAAGCAGATGATTCACATACAATCAGAAATAAGATGATTCTCACCATAGCCCGTTCTAATTCATGCAATCAGAAATAAGAAGCAGATTATTCACATCCAACCAGAAATAAGATGATTTTTAATCCTTCCTA
The DNA here is from genome assembly GCA_900491605.1 of Calamus simplicifolius. Taxonomy (NCBI): domain Eukaryota; kingdom Viridiplantae; phylum Streptophyta; class Magnoliopsida; order Arecales; family Arecaceae; genus Calamus; species Calamus simplicifolius. The sequence goes on along the minus strand of UESW01002672.1, from coordinate 39,911 downwards.
AAAGTGATTCCGACTCCGATTCTGAAATCTGATTCAGATTTGGGTCAGCCCTTAATCTCAAGGCTTACACTGCCAAAAATATAAATGAAAATGCAAACAAAATTAGGTATCGGACCATCCCAAAAACATACTTAACAGACCGCATGATCCGCAGATTTCCTTTCAAAGAGAAATACTAACCTATGCGAAGGAGCTCCAGATACATTGGTGAACTCAGGTATTGGCACAAACTCTCATAATGATGATGGATGTGGAAGTAACCATATACATGGAACAAAAACCGGGCAAGATCAATATTTTTTGTTCCCTATTCATCATGGTTAATAGCTCCAAGATGATAGGGCTTTAGCTAAGCCAGCGCAGTTGTAGTATTCATGTTCAAGGTTTTGACCTCACTTCAATTTGTGAAAATGTACACAAATTCTCAAGACACACTGACAATAGTAAACAAGGAATTCCTACAATAACTATTCCCACGGTGATGCACTAATAATAGTAAACAAGGAATTGCTACAATAACCATTCCCACGGTGACTACACCACACCCCCCCCACCCCTTGAATTCTGGCTTGCTACATAAGTGGTTCAAACTTCTTTATTCCATGTCCATGACTGAGCTATGTCATTGACTCAACTAGCTACCTTGTGCCTCCAGACACAGATATATAATCCTACCTCACTCTTTTCCTTAACTAATGATCTGACTAAATTTCAGCTAATTATGCAGGTTTTTCATGCTTTTCTGTTACCCATCCACAATCAAACTACATCATTGACTCGACTAGCTAATTGATGCCTAGAGAGTGAGGCAGCTAAAGGCACGAAACGGTAGTCTTCATGCTCTTAACATCACAAAGTGAGAAAGCTTTATAAACCTAACTTTTATTTTTGACAAGCTTTGCTGGACACCTTGTACACTTGTTAATTCAACGAGGACAGACCTTTATAATTTCATGGCATTGAGATTATCCCTGTAAACACTCCTGGTGCTAAATGAGGTCAGATATGCAACCTTCCTAAGATAAACTGTCTCAACCAACCAAAACACCAGCGAATTAATAAGTAAATAAGATTTTCAAAAAACCTAAAGGATGCAATGATGAAAAGAATTGCTTAGAAAATAAAAGCCATATGCAAGATTCTAATGAAGACTCAGCAAAGAAGGCCTGTCTGAATTACTGGGGCAATATAATCAACACAAATGATTTAAAAATTATATGACAACAATGTAGTTGGGAATAGGCTTAGATGAGTTGAGTTCAGTATGACATCAATGGACGAAAAATAATGAAGAATGCACCATGTGGAAAGGAGAGAGAAGAGAGTGCCTATCACATCCAAGCAAATAGGCAGGTAGCAAATCAAATGACAAGGCCAAAAAGGAGCATCACAATGCAATCAATAAATTAAATAGGTTGATTTCCATACACATTCAGTTTCAATAATAAAACAGCTAAGGATCAAGTACATAGATGATTGTTGCAAGAAAAACAATGCTAGTTTATACATACAAGAACAAGAAATAAATCATGCCTACTCATATATCCAAGTGCTCCATGTTATCCTAAGCAATGACCAGTATCAAAAGAAAGGAGGCAGGGAGGGAAAGATTTTTTTTTATTGGTTTTGGGGTAGGGGGAGGGGCGCTTATGTGGACATCAACTACAAGCTGGAACTTTTAACCGATTTGTCCAACCTTCGAGAAGAATCATATACTTTCAAGACCAACAAGCGCATAGCTGTCCCCAAGATATAAATCACAGCTATGATTGCATTGTATTACATCTTAACATCTTGGGGGAAAATTACTTAAAAATGGTTTAAGTAATACTAACGTTCACCATGATATTCAACTATCAATCTGATTCTCTATAAAATCTCAAATACAAGATCTACACAATATTCTCATCCATTAAGCACAAAACTTAGTTACTAACTTAATTACTAACACATCCCCAAAACTAGCATTAGTTCAAGATATCTTCTTTGCCTTGGAAACCAAGGGAGACAAATGCAAAATGATGGCAACCAAAGCTACATAAAAAACATAAAAAATAGGGTTGACTTCCTAAAACGTGGTACTTAGTAAATCAAGTTCTGAAACCAATATTCCTATTCCATAGATGAGAAGACAAGACAGCCCAACCAGCCCTAGTTTAGGAAAAGTCAGCAACAGCTTTGTAGATTAATATACAATTTTACATTTGTGATGGGATTACCTGCTTGAAGTAATCGTGTAATGATGAAATACAGCCACATATAAGCGCTTCATATGAATCAAAATTGTTCAAAAGCTACTTAAGAAGATTTTGATCCAACACACAAAGTTTGACACAACACACAGTAATATCGATTCTAATTTGTTAGATGGATTCTGGAAGAAAATTATAGGCGTCAGGGTGATCAAATCACTCACCCCCTTAGGAAGACCTAGCAGAAACCTAACCTTCATCTATTTGAGTATCAATTAAATTTCAGGAAGGACCATCATCACTACAATTGGCTAGAATGAATGAGCCACCGTCACTATTGTAGGTTAGAATAAATGGTCTAAGATTGTGGTTCTACAAGAAGCTAGGACCAAGTCTCACGAAATGAAAGTAAGGAATCCAACCAAAAAGCCATTTTGACAGGATTTGCAGGTACAGCAATCTTTATATAAAGGTACTCACCATATGTAAGATATTGAGAATTATTATCATGAAACCAAAGGTTGCATCAACATTTAGTAAGATCATGGGTTAAGATTGTGGTTCTACAAGAACCTGGGACCAAGTCTCACGAAATGAAAGTAAGGAATCCAACCAAAAAGCCATTTTGACAGGATTTGCAGGTACAGCAATCTTTTATATAAAGGTACTCACAATATGTAAGATATTAAAAATTACTATCATGAAACCAAAGGTTGCACCAACATTTAGTATGATCAAGTTGAACAAAGCAGATCATACAAGGCTAAGACAAAAGGAAGGTTAAGCCATAAGCATTATCAAAAGTTTTCTCATTTAATGGCTGTCAAGCTCAAATGCAGCTTATATATAAGAATTGCTGCCATGAAGCTATTGCAACTCCAGTGCAAAATCTATCCTGTTCATCCATGACTTCTTGTACCAGATTGTAGAAGACCCATTTCATCACGCGATAAGTTTTACTCAAATAACTCTTGTATGAAAAACCTTAAGATCTCCTCCTCCTCCCATAGTTAACTTCTAATTAGATCTACCAAAGCTATCCCTTGCAAAAGTAGTTAAATGTCAACAAAACCAGTCACTGCATATATTTGATAATTTATTTAAACCGCTGCTTTCACCCAGCATGACATTATTTTTTAAAAAATAAAATTCTGGTGGCTTATCTAAATTAAATCAGTGTCACCTATTAAATAGAGTCTTTTTTTAGAGAGAAAAAAAAAGTTAAACTCCCCCATGTAGCTAAAGATGAAGATAGCGTACCATCATTAACACATGTAAACCAGCATCATTCCATCTTTCAATTTCAGGGTCATCGTATCATCAAAAAAAGGATAGAATAAAAAATAAACGGATTAAAACCCGCAATTTAATAAAAGCATTTTCATCTATTGAAAACATCCGAATCCATTCATCCGAAATATAACCAAGTCACTTCATCAAACACAATTAAATACCAACTACATTAAAAGGTCCACCAGATCCAATAACAAATCCAAAAGACACAGACCATCACAATAACAACGACTAAGCAAAAATATCCATAACATAAAAAGATAGAAACCCTAGACAGTGGGCATCAGTCTCATGAACTGTATACCTCTCTAAAACCGGAGCTTAGTGAAAAACCATCGGTTCTTGCCTGTCTTGAAGCGCTCCTCCAAGCGAGCCTTGGTCTCCTTGCAGGCGGTCACCTTCTTGTCCCGGGATTGGAGAGCGTCGACGGTGACCACGTCCTTGAGATCCACATCCAGGGTATAGCGGGTGGGCATGATGTGGCTGTAGTTCACCAGCTTCAAGAAGGCCTTGACGCGGGACTTCTTGGCAGTCTTCTTGGCCGAGTCCTTGCGGATGACCTTCTTGGGGTACTTGAGGATGCCGGCGACGAGGCAGTGGGCGTACGGGCGGTCGCGGGTGCCCTCGTCGAAGCACCGCACGATCACCGCCTTCCGCCCCGCGAAGCGCCCCTGGAGGACGATCACCGCCTTCCCCGGCTTCAAGAACTTCACCATTTTTCCTTACCTTCTCCGATGACGACGACGCGCAGGGCGGCGGCTTTGATCCCTTGTCGCGCTACGTCTGGAAGGACCAAGCGGAAACCCTAGATTTGTTTTATAGAGGGTGCTGCTAGGTTTGCCGAGCCGTTTGTTGTGTCCATCCGATCGGGTCACTCGATCAGGTCCGTCCGATTGATTCGGGTTGCCGGAGCGCTTGCGACTAACGTTATATATATATATATATCAGAAAACAGTATTTAATGTGACTGATCACCTCCTCTATGCGGTAACCTAACATCTTACGCAATTTTCAGAGCTGGATGAGTTGATAGCTCGCGATGGCATCCTCGCCTGGGCCTCTAGCTTCGGTCTCGAACTCTAGTATCGGCCTCTAGCTTCACCCTCGAACTCTAGCTCCGACCTCTGGCTTCGACCTCGGACTCTAGCTCCGGCCTTTGGCTTCAGCCTCTAGCTTTGGCCTCGGCCTCTAGCTCCGACCTCTAGCTTCGGCCTCGGACTCTAACCCCGGCCTCTAGCTTCGGCCTCGAACTCTAGCTCCGGCCTCTAGCTTCGGCCTCGAACTCTAGCTCCGGCCTCTAGCTTCGGCCTTGGCGTTGCACGATTTCCTCCAGTATAACGAAGCTGGTCTCAAATACCGGACCTAGGGATCTGAGACACAAACCGCCGCATATCTTGCTCATTCATTTTACCGAGATCACGGGTAATCACCAACACACCCTGCAGTTGCCGATATACGCGGCGTCCAATCAGCAACGGCTCACCCACCTGCCGTTCATAGAGCTCATCCTAACAAGAAAGATTCAACAGTTTCAATGGAACGAGGTACCCCCCAGACAGGTATAAAAGGAAGACCTCGAGCTCAGGGCAGGGGATCTTCTTCTTCTTCTCTCAAAAATACACTTACACAACACATTCCGGTTCTACAAGCTCACTAACTTGAGCGTCGGAGGGTCCCCACTGGAACCGCCGGCCCGAGACTTCTTGCATGTTCTTGGAGGAAGAAGGCGACCTTTCCACCTCCTCGGAGGCCCCTGAAGATCTCAGCACACCCGGCGCTCATCGCAAGTGACTTGGCAGCAACAGATTGGCGCGCCAGGTAGGGAGGTGACAGACAGACGTTCACCTTCACGCATCTGCAACCCCTCGATTTCTGCGAGGAAGAGGATGGTGACGACACGAGCTCAGGAAGCTTCCACCAGCCACGCCATGGAACGCCTCCCGCGGGCTGAGCAATCAGAGGCCAACACCCATGTTCTGCCTCTTGCACCACCACCGGCTGGCCAGTCCGATCAGCTTGATGTCCTGGCTAGTCAGGTACAAGATCTGATGACGGTGGTGCGAGGACTACAGGAACACTGCTTCGCCGCCATGCCTTTGCCACCTCAACCCTCTTCGCCTCATAAGGAGGGTCATGGAGCCAGTCAGCTTCATCAGGGCAGGACTCCTCCTGAGGCCTCCCATCACTCGCTCCCCGAACCTCCCCATCGGGAAGCCTCAAAGCGGCAGCGATCTCCCTCCCGCCATTCTGATCGCTCCCACTGGCGATATGGTGAGAAGGAACCAAGACGTGCGCACCCCGTGCACCGGCAGTCTTCCCCTTCCTCGTCTTCGGACTCCTCTAAGGAGGACATCGGCTTAAAGGCCGCCCGTCGGGCCGAATGGCGGCTTGATGAATATCACCAGCGATTGGAGGAGCTTAGTCGCCGGGTCGCTAGCCCTCACGGGACAGACTACGACCATCGTCCCCTGCTTTCTCGCCGCATCATGGAGGAGCCGGTCCCACCTTGGTTCCGTCTCCCTTAGTTGGACCCGTACGATGGCACGACGGATCCGCTGGACCACTTGGAGAGCTACAAGGTTCTCATGCAAGTTCAAGGAGCGACAGACTCTCTCCTGTGTGTGGCCTTTTCGGCCACACTGCGGAAGGCGGTGCATGCATGGTACTCATGTTTACCACCGCGCAGCATCAATTCTTTCAGACTGCTCGAGCGATCCTTCCTGGCCCACTTTGATGCACGCCGGAAGATCCCTCGAGTGGCTGATAGCTTGTTCGTTGTCCAGCAAAGGAGCGGCGAGACTCTGAAGGACTTCATTACTCGGTTCAAGGAGGCCGCGCTCGAGGTGTATAACTTGGAGGATTATGTAGCCACCTTAGCCCTGAAGCGAGGACTTCGTCCTTCTAGATTCGCATATTCCCTGGATAAAAAGCCTTCCAGCTCCTACGCCGAGCTGCTAAGCCAGGCACAAAAGTACATTCGCGCCGACAAAGCGGACTCTTCCAGGAGGGAGGCCGACAAAGGTTCTAGCAAGAAACTGACACCTACGGAGCTTGCTGGAGGACGACCCAAGAGATATGAGCTTCCTCGTCGCCCAGACAACCGGCCTCAGACGCTTGTTCCCAAGGAGCAGTTCACTCCCCTCCTTGCTCCAATATCTCACATCCTGTTGGAGATAGAGGAGGAGCCCTACTTCCGACGTCCACCTCCCATGAAGTCTGGGATCCCCTGCAGCAAGGAGTTCTATTGCCGATATCACAAAGACTACGGCCACGACACTAAAGACTGTCGCCTTTTGAAAAAGGCTATTGAAGAGCTTGTCCAGCAGGGTCGCTTGGGCAAGTTCGTTCGAAGAGAAAACCCCCCTGCTCCGGGCCCATTGGCGCCTCCTGCACCTCAGATTGGCATGGACAACACCCCAACGGAAAAGACAATAGCCATGATTTTTTGGAGGGCAGGTGGCCACTCAAAAAGACGACATAAGGGGTTAGACTATGTAATTCCTTTCTTTAGGAAGGACTTAGATGGGGTAGTTAACAAGCATGACGACAGCGTCGTTGTGTCTATGACAATCGCCAAACATCCTGTAAAGAGAATTTTAATAGATAGTGGAAGTTCTGTAGATGTTTTGAGCTATGAAGCCTTTGTTCGGATGAACTTTGTTGGTCCAGATAGCAACTCAAGAGGGGGGTGAATTGGGTTTTTCAAAAATTAAACTCCTTTTAAAAACAATCCCCCAGTGGAAGTGAAAACTTAGATATATACGAATAAAAATAGAGTGTGCAAGGATAGAGAGTAAGAGATAAAGGAAACAATCACTGCAAACACAAGAAGTTTTATAGTGGTTCGGTGTACCTACACCTACATCCACTCCCAAGTACCTCTTGGGTTCACACTATAATCAATCTGATTACAACATAGTTGTTTTGCAAGCTTACAACTCAAACTTGTTGTTTTCCTGGGTGCACAACAAACCCAGCTGGTTTTCAAGGCTTACCAGCATACAACCTTACAACACAAGCAACAGTTTGCACAAGGCTAACAGCCTCAACGGAATCAATCCTCTGATTGACCCATCAAACAATAACGTTTTTACAAATTCAAAAGCTCCTCCAATGAGCAAATATACAATAATAGAACAACAATAAAGAGATAGGAATCAAAGCCTGATTTGCAGATCTTGGTGGCTTGCTTCTTCTATTCTCTTGAGTGGATCTTCCTTTAGAATGCTCTTGAAGCTCCGAAGATTAGAAAGCTAGGGCTTGCTTCTTCTTTTGGATTTCTTCAAAATAGAACAAGGAATGCTAGAAATCTCTCTCTTTTCTTTTGGGAGATCAGTATAATCTTTCCTTTCAAATCTTCCCTCTTTTCTCTTTTGATTTTCTGATGGATTTCACTCTTGTTTTTCTGATTTTTTTCTCTTGTTTTCTTGCTTGTCCTTTCTCTTTTTTGGATACAATAAAACCTCTTCTTATAGATTCTTCTTAATCCATAAATAGCCAAAAACTATTCATTAGAAATAAGTGTAAGAAGGATTAGAACCAAAAATGGTAATAGCCGTTGGGATTAAAAAGATAAAGATAAAGTTAGAGACGTTCTGACAGTTCTGGAGTCGTTTCTAACAAACTGGAGTCGACTCTAACTTTTCTGGAGTCGGCTCTAAATCGAAAATCCCCAATCCGCTCGATCTGGAGTGTCTCTGACTTTTCTGGGTCGACACGAAAATCTTCTGGAGTCGACTCTAACAGTCCAGGAGTCGACTCTAAATCGTGATAGAAAAAACCATCGTTCTGTCTTTTCTATTGGAGTCGGCTCTAACAGTCCAGGTGTTGACTCTAAGTCTGTGCCGATTTTCGGAGTCGACTCTAATGTCTGCAATCTTACCTTGACATTAGATTCGAACTAGAACTTGATTTTTCTTGTGATTTTGATTAATAAATCAAATCATAAACTGAAAAACTTAACCAAAATCATTAGTAACTTCAAATGTTATACTCAATTAGTTTTGTTAATCATCAAAATCAATAATTGGGTCAACAATCTCCCCCTTTTTGATGATGACAAAAACTTTGAGTATATGCATTAAAAATTCATTTGAACTAAGAGTTATAGACATTGTTAAAGCTTTAAAACTTCCTAACAGAGAATTTGATGTCAAGTTTCAAAATGAACTTTAAAAAATATACTTGAGTTCTATTATAACAGCAATCAAGATGATTTGACATAGAAAATCATTTAACATAGAAAATCGTTAAGCTCCCCCTGCATTAAATAACTCCCCCTATGCAAGGTACATATAAATAAACTGAAATATGATCAATTGATTAGAATTTATAGATTTCTCTCCCCCTTTTTGAGATATGCCAATTGATTAAAACATATTGAAATCTTACAATCTTATATTCTTTCATTCTCTCTTATATTCTTTCATGCTCTCTTCTTTATGCATATACAATTTTCTCTCCCCTTTTTTGTTATCAGCAATAAGGTGAGTTTAAAATAATAATGTAGGTTATCAGAGCGAGGTTGTTGGTTCATTCAATCATAGAGATAGTAAACTTCATCCATGTAATTGCTCGTCATAGACAAATTTGCAATAAAAAGATAATTGTATTTCATTTCAAGATGCATTACATGTGTCTATCAAAATACATTCTCAGTAAAGTACTATATCAATCAGAAAATCCTAGATACAAGCTAACAAACTATAGTAAACTAGAAATCCTAAGATTCAAAATATGAAAAGCTAATCTTAGGTTTCTAAAAGGTTAGGGTAGGATAGGCTTAGATAGGTATCACTGTAGGAAATGGAAGGTCAATCAAACATGCTTGTATACAATTTTCTTCAGATAGCCTATCATTTCCATAATCTCATCTTTTGTGATTTCTTAAAGCCTTCAAGACAACTCTCAACTTGAGCAACAGCAAGGTCTAAATCTTTCTTCAATTATCCAGTAGCATCTAGATAAGCTCTAGATCCATCTGCAATCCCTTCCAGCCTTTCAAAAATCTTTTGAAGCTTAGTACCAAGGGACTCTGCAGAGCGGCTAATGAAAATGAAATCAAGTCGAGTCTGGAATTGATCTCCTCCTTAAACTGTCTGATGTCATCTTTCATCTGACAAATATCATTGCTCCTCTGACTGTCATACTCAGCTAATAATGCTCTGAGCTGACCAATCTGCTCATCAGAAAATCTCCCAGATACAAATGCTGTCTGAGGTGGAGGTGAAGAATGTGTACTCGGTCAGCCTCAAAGGTCCAGCAGTAGATGGTCCCGCAATAGATGGGTCAGGGACTGATGGTCCCGCAACTGATGGTCAGGGATGTCCTCTACTCTGGCCTCCTCAACTCTGGCCTCTCGTCCTCCTTTTATCCAATTACCATTTACCTTTCTGAAGCCCATACGGTGAATGGTAGAGACACTGTAGTAGTCTGTATGCCTTAATTTTCTCAGTGGCTCATTGTCCATGATTAACACACCTTGGCTTCTGAATACCAAAGTCAGAATCATACCATATGGCAATGTAGATCTTTTCTTGGTAGCTGCCTCTGCCATATAGCCTATCATCATCCCAGCTAAGTTTACTGGCTGCCCGGTAATGATACAATCCATCAGCAAGATGTCTTACTCTGAGACATACTCAAATCTGCCTATCTTTGGAAATAATATCCTCCCGCATATGTTGTGAAGAAGTCTAAGTTCCAAATTTAGTTGATTTGCCAAAATCTCCTCAAACTCAGATACTTCTCTCCCCAACATCCTAGATAGGGCACCACCACGATCATCATGCTGATACTCATTTATTCCAATAGTGGGCATCTCTAACAAATTTCCAAGTATCTCAGCAGTGATCACAACTCTTGTTCCTCTCACATAACTTACTAAACCTCCCTCTCCTCTACTCAAATCATTGTAGAATTCTCTTACGAGGGCCGGGTAGGTAGGAACATCCAAGGAACAAGCTTTCTCCCATCCCATTTCTTTCAATTGACACCCAATAGAGAAACCCTCCGAAGCAAAGAAATCAAAATCAACCTTCCTCCAGTTGTGATAGCCTTACCCGCTAATTGGTCGATGTGAGGAGAAGATGGAGATGGTGGAGAAGCTTCACGAGTGGCAGAAGATGATGAAGATGGCACTTGCCTCCGAATCGTGCGACGCTCATGGGAACGGCCGAACTCCAACGATAGCACGCCTTTTAGGAGCCATAGGATTTGATTGGAATGAGTAATCAAGGGATTTGAAGGTTTAGAGGGGTTGGAATAGGTTTGGAACGCTCTAGAGAGGATTGGAGACGATAGAATCCGAATAGGTGTCGACTCCGCCTATATATTTTTGACCTAGGTTCACTTAGAGTCGACTCCCGCAAAGCGAGGTGTCGGCTCGAACCAGAAATCTGTCAGCGCTCGAATTAGAGTCGGCTCTACAGAAGCACGTGTCGGCTCTAATTGCCAGACAGAACATCAAATAGGAAGGTGTCGACTCCACAAACTGTAGGTGTCGACTCCACAATAGTTTCAGTGAAAAATTCAATTTCAAGGATCTGAAACTGATCAAATTAATCATCAAACTCTAGATAAGTGTTCCTTAATCAATTGGGGAAACAATGAATCAAATTTCTAGATAAATTTCCTTATTGAACATAGAGGATTTTCAAGAAATTGATGAAGTCTAGATAGTTGTTGTCCTTAAGAGTTTCAGAAAGTCATTCTAAAGGATCACAAACTCCTAATTCTCCTCTAAGATAACAAAATCTTTCTTCACTTAATGGTTTGGTAAAATATCAGCTAATTGATCATTAGTATTCACATATTCAAGACAAAATCATTGTTGGAAACATGTTCTCTAATAAAGTGATGTCTAATTTCTATGTGTTTAGTTCTAGAGTGTTGGATTGGATTCTTCGTTAGATTGATGCACTAGTGTTATCACATCTAATAGGAATTTTATTAAGTGTGATACCATAATCTTCAAGTTGTCGCTTAATCCAAAGGATTTGAGCACAGCAACTTCCAGCTGCAACATACTCTGCCTCAGCAGTGGATAATGCAACCGAATTTTGCTTCTTGCTAAACCAAGAGATTAAGTTATTTCCTAAAAGTTGGCATGCACCACTTGTACTCTTCCTATCTAATTTACAACCAGCATAATCAGAATCAGAATAAGCAATCAATTTCAAAGTTGAGTCTCTAGAATACCATAATCCTACATTTTTGTTCCATTTAAGTATCTAAAGATTCTTTTAACAGCAAATAAAAGTGATTCTTTAGGATTAGATTGATATCTTGCACATAGCAAATAGAAAACATAATATCTGGCCTACTTGCAGTTAAGTAAAGAAGTGATCCGATCATACCTCGGTAATGCTTCTGATCTACTTTTTACCTTCTTCATCCTTGTCCAGCTTGCATGAGGGACTCATTGGCGTACCAAGAGGTTTAGATTCCATACCAAACTTCTTGAGTATTTCCTTTGTGTACTTTGTTTGGTTGATGAAAATCCCCGCTTTCTCTTGTTTGATTTGAAGTCCAAGGAAGAAATTGAGTTCTCCCATCATGCTCATCTCGAATTCTCCCTGCATTAACTTAGCAAATTCTTGACAAAGGAGATTGTTAGTAGCACCAAATACAATGTCATCAACATAAATTTGAACAATTAAAAAATCCTTTTCTTTTCTTTTTAAAAATAAAGTTTTATCAACATTTCCTCTAGAAAAATTATTTTCAATTAAGAATTTACTTAATCTATCATACCAAGCTCTAGGTGCTTGCTTTAAACCATAAAGTGCTTTGTAGTTTGAAGACGTGGTTTGAAATTCATGATCTTCAAAACCAGGAGGTTGTTCAACATAAACTTCCTCATTTATAAAACCATTTAAAAATGCACTTTTAACATCCATTTGAAATAAGTTAAAATTCATATGACATGCAAATGCAAGCAGTAGTCTAATGGCTTCTAATCTAGCAACAGGTGCAAAGGTTTCATCAAAATCTATACCTTCTTCCTGATTATATCCCTTTGCAACTAATCTAGCCTTATTTCTAATCACCAAGCCATTTTCATCCAATTTATTTCTAAAAACCCATTTAGATCCTATTATAGGGTGATCTCTAGGTCTATCTACTAGAGTCCAAACTTGGTTCCTAGTGAATTGGTTTAACTCTTCCTGCATTGCTAACATCCAATAACTATCTTTCTTCAGCTTCTCTATAGTTTTGGTTCTATATGAGATACAAATGCAAGATGATTATTGATATTTCTCATTGATGATCTAGTCCTTACACCTTGAGATGGATCACCTATGATTAGGTCCTTAGGATGACCATAAGCATATCTCCAATCTCTAGGTAGATCTTTATCATTATGAGCAGTATCAATACCATCATCCTTAGGTGAGTCATCATCCTTAGCTTCAGGTTCTTGATCTGAAGATACATTTAATTTTTCAATACCTCTTTCAAGCAAAGATGTATCTTCCTCATCATCAATTTTACCGAACTTGATGCTAAAGACTCATCAAACACTATATGAATGGATTCTTCTACAACTAAGCTTCTTATTAAATACTCTATATGCCTTGCTAGATGTAGAATATCCTAGGAAAATGCCTTCATCAGACTTTGCATCAAACTTTCCAAGATTGTCCTTACCATTGTTATGAATAAACATTTACAACCAAATGCATGAAAATAACCTAAATTTGGTTTCCTATTATGCCATAGTTCATAGGGAGTCTTCTTAAGGATAGGTCTAATCAGGGCTCTATTTAGGATGTAACATGTGTGTTTATAGCTTCCGCCCAAAAATATTTTGGAAGTTGGCTTTCACATAGCATGGTACGGGCCATGTCTTCTAAAGTTTTATTCTTTCTTTCTACAACTCATTTTATTGAGGTGTCCTAGGTGCTGAAAAATTATGATGTATGCCTTTTTCAAAACAGAATTTTTTAAATAAGTGATTTTCAAATTCAGTTCCATGATCACTTCTAATAGACACTATGGTAGTGTTTTTCTTATTTGTGACTTTCTTAACAAATTTCAGGAATATTAAGAAAGTCTCATCTTTGTGAGCCAAAAATATTACCCAAGTGAATCTAGAGTAATCATCTACTATCACAAGACCATATTTCTTTCCTCCTAGACTTGTGGTTCTAGTAGGTCCAAAAAGGTCCATGTGTAGTAGCTCTAGTGGCCTAGTAGTTGAAACAACATTCTTAGATTTGAAAGAAGTTCTTGTTTGTTTTCCAAATTGACATGCATCACATATTCGATTATTTTCAAAATCTAAGCTAGGAATACCTTTAACTAGATCCATTTCAATAGTTTAGAAATTAGGTGTGTGCTTGCATGACCTAATCTACAGTGCCATAGCCAACCAATCTCATTCATCTTAGCATTATTAGCAACTAAGCAATGATTACTTGGAGATAAATTACTCAAATCAATTAAGTACACATTGCCATAACGTTTACCAACAAGAATAATGCTGTTATCAATGGGATTAGTAACAGTGCAAATAGAAGCTTCAAAGGAAACTTTGAAACCTTTATCACACAGTTGGCTAATACTTATTAAATTATGCTTAAGTCCATCAACATATAAAACATTATCAATATGAGTAGATGGAGTAATTTGAATCTTACCAATACCCATGATATGGCCTTGACCATTATCACCAAAAGTAACTACTCCACCTCTTTTCGATTCAAGGGTGATGAATTGATCTTTGTCACCCGTCATGTCTTGAGCAACCACTATCAAGGTACCACTTTCTTTTCAGTCTGATGGCTGTAAGACACTCCTGCAAAATATTCATATCTTAACTTTAGGTACCCAAGCCTTCTTGGGTCCTTCATGGTTAGATGCAATAAATATTATTCCTTTGGGAACCCAAATCATTTTTCTTTTATCATGTGGAGTTTTACACATATAAGATTTATGTCCTTTGTTTCCATATTTAAAACAAGTAATATTTGATGATTTTTCAGCATGTACAAAAATATTTTTCAAGGATTTTTGCTTTTTAAGTGGATTATATCCTAATCCAGCTTTATCAAAAACAGCTTTTTGATTGTCCAAAATCATATTAAGTTTCATAGAGCTCAAAGTAAATTTATCAACTATAGGTTTAAGTCTATCAACTTCATTTTTCAAGCTTTCATTTTCTTTTATCAAAGTTCTTTTTCTACAACATGCTTTTCATTTTCTAAAGATAATTTTGCGTTTGATTTTTAAATCTTTGTTCTTTGAACTTAATTTTGCAAAATCATCCATCAATTCATAAAAAGCACTATGTAATTCATCGAAAGTAAAATCATCAAGAAAACTTGGACTTACCTCATCATTGTCTGCCATGAAGCATAGATTGCCATTTCACTCTTCTCTTCCTCTTCGAAACTTGAGCTTTTCGAATCGCTCATGTGGCCATCATTGCCTTCTTTTTGAATCTTCGGGTGCCTTTCTTTAGTTATGGGCATTCAGATTTAAAGTGTCCGGCTTCTTGCATTCAAAATAGATAACTTCTTTTTCTTTGCCCTTGTCTTCATCTTTTCTAGCAAAGGGCTTTTTCTTTTCAAACTTCTTTTTCTTCATGAATCTTTTAAACTTCCTTGTGATGAGTGCCATGTCCTCATCATCACTTTCATCTTTAGATTCATGAGGCTCTTCCATATATTCAGAAATCTTAAGAGCCATAGTCCTCTTCTTCTTTGACTCATCATCATCAATATGTTGCTTAACTTGAAGCTCATGAGTCATTAAGGATCCCAATAATTCTTCCAGGGGTAGGTACTTAGATCCTTTGCCTCTTGTATTGCAATCACTTTAGCTTCCCAAGTCCTAGTCAGGAACGCAAAACCTTCCTCACAAGATCAGAATTATCATAAGATTTACCAAGACTTTTTAAACCATTAACTATATCAGTAAATCTTGTAAACATATCAGAAATAGATTCACATGCATCCATTTTAAACAATTCATACTTATGAACTAGCATGTTAATCTTGGATTCCTTGACTTGATTTGTTCCCTCATGGGTAACCTCAAGTCTATCCCAGATTTCCTTAGCAGAAATGCAAATAGATATACGATTAAATTCATTTGCATCTAATGAGCAGTACAAAACATTCATAGCCTTGGCATTAAGTTGTGCCAATTTTTTATCATGTTCATCCCAATCCGTTTCCGGTTTAGGAATCTCCATGCCATTAATTCTAGTAGTGGGTGTGTGTGGTCCACTGACTATAATGCTCCATAGATCATAGTCAAGTGCTTGAATGAAAATTTTCATTCTAGCCTTCCAATAACCATAGTTTAAACCATTAAACAAGGGTGGTCTATTTGTAGATTGGCCTTCGAAAAAGATGAACCAGCTTGAGTTGCCATGTGGATCTTTGACTCTTGATCATTAGATCAAATCAAGTGAGCACTAGCTCTGATACCAATTGTTGGTCCATATAGCAACCCAAGAGGGGGGTGAATTGGGTTTTTTAAAAATTAAACTCCTTTTAAAAAATAATCCCCCAACGGAAGTGAAAACTTAGATGTATACGAATTAAAACAGAGTGTGCAAGGATAGAGAGTAAGAGACAAGGAAACAATCACTGCAAACACAAGAAGTTTTATAGTGGTTCGGTGTACCTACACCTACATCCACTCCCAAGTACCTCTTGGGTTCACACTATAATCAATCTGATTACAGCAGAGTTGTTTTGCAAGCTCACAACTCAAACTTATTATTTTTCCGGGTGCACAACGAACCCAGCTGGTTTTCAAGGCTCACCAGCACACAACCTTACAACACAAGCAACAGCTTGCACAAGGCTAACAGCCTCAACGGAATCAATCCTCTGATTGACATAGCAAACAATAACGTTTTTACAAATTCAAAAGCTCCTCCAATGAGCAAATATACAATAACAGAACAACAATAAAGAGATAGGAATCAAAGCCTGATTTGCAGATCTTGGTGGCTTGCTTCTTCTATTCTCTTGAGTGGATCTTCCTTTAGAATGCTCTTGAAGCTCCGAGATTAGAAAGCTAGGGCTTGCTTCTTCTTTTAGGATTTCTTCAAAATAGAACAAGGAATGCTAGAAATCTCTCTCTTTTCTTTTGGGAGATCAGTATAATATTTCCTTTCGAATCTTCCCTCTTTTCTCTTTTGATTTTCTGATGGATTTCACTCTTGTTTTTCTGATTTTTCTCTCTTGTTTCTTGCTTGTCCTCTCTTTTTTTTGGATACAATAAAACCTCTTCTTATAGATTCTTCTTAATCCATAAATAGCCAAAAACTATCCGTTAGAAACAAGTGTAAGAAGGATTAGAACCAAAAATGGTAATAGCCGTTAGGATTAAAAAGATAAAGATAAAGTTTAGAGACGTTCTGACAGTTCTGGAGTCATTTCTGACAAACTGGAGTCGACTCTAACTTTTTGGAGTCAGCTCTAAATCGAAAATCCCCAATCCACTCGATCTGGAGTCGTCTCTGACTTTTCTGGGGTCGACACGAAAATCTTCTGGAGTTGACTCTAACAGTCCAGGAGTCAACTCTAAATCATGATCGGAAAAACCATCGTTCTGTCTTTTTTTTGGAGTTGGCTCTACAGTCCAGGTGTCGACTCTAAATCTGTGCTGATTTCCGAAGTCGACTCTGCGATTCCATATGTTGACTCTAATGTCTGCAATCTTACCTTGACATTAGATTCAAACTAGAACTTGATTTTCTTGTGATTTTGATTAATAAATCAAATCATAAACTAAAAAACTTAACCAAAATCATTAGTAACTTCAAATGTTATACTCAATTAGTTTTTTTAATCATCAAAATCAATAATTGGGTCAACAAACTTGGCTAACTCTTCTCTTCGACTTGTCACCACGCCTCTGATAGGCTTTACTGGAGATTCTGTGAGCATCAAGGGGGAGATCGCCCTCCCTGTCACAGCTGGGACTCCACCACATCAGAGTACGATAGTCATAAATTTCCTGGTAGTCCGGATCCCATTGGCTTACAACGCTATCTTGGGAAGGCCTGGCCTAAATTTGCTGGACGCTGTTATCTACCAAGAGATTATTGGTGAGATTCCCCACCGACGAAGGGATCGGAGAAATGAAGGAAGAACAAAGCCCACCACCTCTCTGCTGCCACTTAGCCCCCAGCCTACAGGAGACGGTGTCGGCAGCGGCTCCTGAACCACTCGACCCCCGAGACTTGGAGAGGAGAGGGGAGCCAGCCGAGGACCTCCTAACCTTTCCCTTGGGGGAGGACCCAGCGAGGACCGTCTAGATTGGAGCACTGCTTTCGAAGAGGCACGCGATTGGCTCCTTGCTTTCCTGCGTGCCAACTCCGATATCTTTGCATGGTCATCATCAGATATGCCGAGCATCCCTGAGGAGAAAATCACTCATCGGCTCAACCTCAAGCCAGAATGCTGGCCTGTCCGACAGAAGAAAGGAGCTTTGCTCCAGATAGGCAGAAAGCCATCGATGAGGAAATCCGCAAGCTGAGATCTGCGGGCCATATCAGGGAAGTTCACTACCCCGACTAGTTGGCTAACGTCGTGATGGTCCGCAAGGCCAACGGGAGTTAGAGGATGTACGTAGACTTCACCGACCTCAACAAAGCATGCCCCAAGGACAGCTTTCCATTGCCTCGGATCAACCAACTGGTGGACGCTACGTCCGGCCATGAGACCCTTAGTTTCATGGACGCTTTCTCTGGGTACAACCAAATCAGGATGAACCCGACAGATGAAGAAGCTACCTCTTTTATAACCAAGAAAGGGCTATACTACTACAAGGTGATGTCGTTCGGACTGAAGAACGCGGGGGCCACTTACCAAAGGCTAATGAACAAAGTCTTTGAGGACCAGATCGGGTGCAACATGGAGGTATACGTGGACGACATGTTGACAAAAAGTGTCCGCGCCACCAGCCATATTGCCGACCTAACAGAGACCTTCGGTAACCTCCGTCGATACCAGATGAGGCTGAACCCATGTAAATGTGCTTTTGGGGTGACGGCCGACAAATTTTTGGGTTTCATGATGACCCAACAAGGGATCGAGGCGAACCCTGATAAAGTCCGAGCCATCTTGGACATGAGACACCAACCAACAGAAGGAAGTGCAACGCCTGACGGAAGGGTGGCAACCTTGAGCCGCTTTCTGTCCAGGTCCGCTAAGAGGTGCTTGCCTTTCTTCAAGGCACTCTGCAAAGTCAATGGATTCGAATGGATGAGGTAATGCCAGAAGGCCTTCGAGGCACTGAAAGAATTTTTATCCACCCCGCCACTGCTAGCTAAACCAAAGGGTGGAGAAGAACTTCTTTTGTACATCGCGGCTTCTCCCAAAGCTGTCAGTTCCATGCTTGTTTGCATGGACGCTAACGTAACACAAAAGCCAATGTACTACACCAGTAAGGTGCTTCACGATGCGGAGACCAGGTATTCGAGGATTGAGAAGATTATCTTCGCATTGATCGTATCCGCCCAGCGCCTCCAGCCCTATTTTCAAGCTCATCCGATCGTGGTAGTCACGAACCAACCACTCAAGGCGATTCTCACTCGTCCAGACACTTCGGGCCAACTGGCGAGGTGGGTGCTTAAGCTAGGAGAATTCGACCTATCTTTCTACCCCCGGTCGGCTATGAAATCAGGTCCTGGCAGATTTCTTGGCGAATGCACCTGGAGCGAGGAGCAACCAGAAGACTCCCATGCAAACCCCTCAACTCCTGGAGCTGGGGAGGATGAGTGGATCCTCCATGTGGATGGAGCGTTAAATTCCCAAGGGAATGGAGCGGGCCTCATCCTAGCCAACCCGGACGGAGTTGTAACCGAGGGCGCTCTCGCTTTCTCTTTCCAGCCACCAACAACCAAGCGGAGTATGAGGCCCTACTGTCGGGGATAAGATTGGCCCAAGAGCTCGGGGTGAAGTGCCTTAGAGCATTCACTGACTCCCAGCTAGTTACTGGCCAAATCACTGAAGAATACGAGGCGCGGGATCCTACTATGTCCCATTACTTGAGTATGGTGCAGTCACAAGCTTCTCCCTTAGCCTACTTCAGCGTCAGTTACATTCCTCAGAGGGAGAATGCCAGAGCTGACGCCCTATCCCAACTTGCTATCTCAGTCGATGGGACATTGGGAAGAACCTACGTGGAGCATTTGGAAGTCCCAAGCATCGAAGCCACTGAGGAGATTCTACCGGTCGAGCAAGAGCCCTCATGGATGGACGCTTATATCCGATACCTAACTGACAACACCCTTCCCGAGGACTCGATTGAGGCTAGGCTACTCAAGAGGCGGGCCCCGAAGTTTTTGATGATGGACAAAAAGCTCTACCAAATATCATTCTCATACCCGGTCCTCAAATGCATCAGCCCCACGGAAGCAGACTACATCCTATGGGAAATATATGAAGGCATATTCGGAAGTCATCTGGGGGGCAGAGCTCTGGCATACAAAGCCTTGCGACAAGGATACTACTGGCTAACAATGAGGGAGGATGCGTCCGAGCTTATCAAGAAGTCTGATAGTTGCCAACGCTATGCCAACATCCAACGCCAACCGACCTCTCAGCTGACCCCCCTGGCTGCACCTTGGCCCTTCGTCCAGTGGGGTATGGACATCCTAGGACCATTCCCTCCAGCTTTCGGTCAGCGCAAATTCCTACTAGTAGCCGTCGACCATTTCACCAAGTGGATCGAGGCCGAGGCACTCGCCAAGATTACCGAGGGCAAGGTGAGATCCTTCTTTTGAAAGTCTATAATATCCCGGTTCGAGCTACCGCATACTCTCGTCACTGACAACGACCGGCAGTTTATAACATGGCCTTCCGGGAGTATTGCACCGAGCTAGGCATTCATCAGCAGTTCACCTCTGTGGGGCATCCCCAGACTAACGGTGCGGCCGAGGTGACCAACCGCATCATCCTCCAAGGACTTAGGGCCGGCTAGATGACTACAAAGGACGATGGGTGGAAGAACTCCTCAGTGTACTGTGGGCCTACCACACAACGCTGTGGACCCCACCAGAGAGACTCCTTTCAGCCTGGTCTTCGGGTCCGAAGCTGTCATTCCTGTGGAGATAGGTGTCCCGAGCCCCCGTACGAAGTTGCATAGTAAGGGGGACAATCCAAATCAGCTGTGGGCCAACCTCGACCTAGTAGAAGAGCTACGGGACCGAGCGCGGCTTCGGATGGCGGCATTCTGTCAACGGGCGGCCAGATACTACAATGCCCGAGTACGACCTAAGATATTCCGTCCCGGAGACCTAGTCCTTCGACGAGCCAAAATATCAAAGCGGACGGAAGGAGGCAAGCTAGCGCCAATATGGGAAGGACCCTATCGAGTCACAGAGGTGCTTCATCATGGAGCATACAAAGTTGAGGAGCTAGACGGGAAGCCTCTCCCTCGCACGTGGAATGCAGACAACCTACGTCGATATTATTAGTAGTTTGTTAATTTCCTTAGCTTGAACCTGCCTGCCGGAGTACTATTCAAAATATTCTCATCGACATATTTTTGAGTGATCCTGCTACTCACTCCAAGCCCGGCTCCGCATCGGCACTCTAAGCCCGAGTCTCCCCTCGGCACTCAAGCCTGGCTCCGCGTTGGCACTCAAGCCCGGCTCTGCATCGGCACTCCAAGCCCGGCTCCGCGTCGGCACTCTAAGCTCGAGTCTCCCCTCGGCACTCAAGCCCGGCTCCGCGTCGGCACTCAAGCCTGGCTCCGCGTCGGCACTCCAAGCCTAGCTCCGCCTCGGCACTCTAAGCCCGAGTCTCCTCTCAGAACTCAAGCCCGACTCCACGTTGGCACTCCAAGCCCGGCTCCGCATCGGCACTCTAAGCCCGAGTCTCCCCTCGGCACTCAAGCCCGGCTCCGCATCGGCACTCCGCATCGGCACTCCAAGCCCTCTCTGCTTGAGCTCGAATCTCTTGAATTTCCTCCACAGATTGATCGAGAGCAGCCTCGGCCTGGGACCAAAGGCCCCTCATGGCGGTCATAGAATTCAATGCCTGATTGGATTACTCAAATTAGATAAAGAAGCAGTCATAAAAGCTTTGACAATGGGACAATACTTACCCAAAGATGTGCCACAGACACCTCCCGAAAGAAAGTAGATCTCCCTTGGTGTCGAAGGAACCCTTGCAGCTCGGGCACCGAAGCCTGAGCCAATGTCTGCTCAGCCCAACAACTATGGCGCGTCAGAATGGACTGAAATGAGGGATTGATGCCATATCCGTCCGTCGGCCTCATGGCTACAGATGAGGACTCAGCTCCCAACTTTGCCTCCTCTGGTGCCTTTACTAGTGGAGACGCTTTGACCGCTGCCCCTTCGGGAGATATGGCAGCCCTCGGAGTCAGCCTTATAGCTGAGTTGGTCGGTTCCGCTTCGGTGACCATGTGCCATGGTGGCAGCTTTTAGTCCCCTTCTCCGGAGACGTATCAATTACGTCAATAGGAGACGGATGTGGCACTGGTAAAGGCGAATGAGGGAGATCTCTTTCCCCCACTCATTCTGCCCTGATACCTCTCCAACCTCGGCCCTTGCCGCCTCGCTTCCTAAGGCTCTGCCGGCTTCGGCCCTTTCCACCTCGCTCCCATTGGAAGCCTCTATGACCTTTGCCTTCCCCTCAGTCTCGCCCCTTCCAAAGGCCTCTCCGGCCTCGGCCCTCCTGGCAGTCTTGGTGACGGCCCTCCTTGCGGCAGAGACCCCATCTGCTTTAACTTTCCTTTTCTTGTGGCAGCCTGTCTTATCTCGCGAAGTGATGGAGCCATTTCTGTACCAAGGAAAAGGAAAGAGGAGTGTTAAAAAAAAAAAGAGAGAAGAAAGGGAAGAGAGGAGGAGGACAGAAAAAGCAAGGTGAGCAATCGGCCACTCACCGCTAGACGGAATAAGGCCGGCAAGACAAAGGTTCTCTTTGGTTAGGAGCTGGTTGTACCAAGGGATATTGGCAGTCAGAAGCTGCTCGAATGCCATTCGATCCCTCGGGAGTACAGAAGAGTCTCTGTTTACGTCGGTATTGGGTGTTCCCCAGATTCCACTCACCCCCTCAACGTCAGCAAAAAAGAACCTATCTTTCCAACCTTTGATGGATGTGGAAAGATAGTCTAAGAATCCTAGTGGGTCTAGGAGAAAAGGACCACCACTCCGCTTGCTTGCGAAGAGTGTAGAAGCTACGAAACAAAGAGATGCTAGCTTCTATACATGAAGGTGACAAAGTACCATGAAGCCAACGATGGTTCGGATAGAATTTGGGACTAACTGTGCAGGTGCCAAGGAGTATCTATCTAAGAGGTTGAGGATGAAAGGATGGACGGGTAACCGAAGCCCCGCCTTAAAGAAAGCTCCATACAAGGCAACCCTCCCGGGACGGAAAGAAGTTACCCTGTCGTCAGGAGTAGGATAGGACAGACGAATGTTAGGAGGGAAACTATATTTGGCTCTAAGGTTTAAGATGTCTTGGGCTGAATGGTAGAGGTGGCCCATTCAGAGGACTCCTTGGCAGCAGTAGACAGACCAGCGACGATCGGACGGCGCCGGGGTGGGGCCCATCCGACAGCCGGATGAATCCCAGCCACGGGTCGTCCGGTTGCTCGCCGCCGTTCCAATGGAGCGTGGTCGGAGGATGAAGAGGACCAACTAAGCTCCGGAGAAGGGAAAGGCTGTGAAGGAACAGGGGAATAATCCCCAAGATTGGAAAGAGAACAGGAAGGTGATGAAGCCATGACTAACCTGAAGAACATGAACCGAGATTGAAGAAGAAAGCTCGAGAGATAAATGAAAATGGAGATGAACGGGCGCTTGCAGACTTAAGGTAATGGATTATAACGCAAGAAAAGACGAAAAGCATAGGATAGGGATGATTTCCCCCTTCTATACCTCCGTTTCAATCATCCCGCCGATGTTCGGTTTGGCCATATGTTCGCTTTCTATTGGAAACTGCTCTGGCAACTACTCAGCGCGAGAAACACGAAAAACACCGCCAATAAAGAGATAGCGGTGACCTCACCGTAATGATGACGCCTACCTTTTTATAACCCCTTGCTCGAGGAAAATCTTACCCAATCCGAACAGCTTGAATGGACGAAATGATGGGCATGCAGATCAACCACCTAGTAGATATTAACACCCCTTTCGCTGAAAACTATACGCCCACCCATCTCAAGGGTGGGGGGCATCTGATGTGGCTGATCACTCCCTCTAGGCGGCAACCTAACACCTTGCACAATTTCCGGAGCCGGATAAGTTGATAGCTCATTTCTGGCGATGGCATCCTCGCCTCGGCCTCTAGCTTCGGCCTCGGACTCTAGCATCGGCCTCTAGCTTCGGCCTCGAACTCTAGCTCCGGCCTCTGGTTTCAGCCTCGGACTCTAGCTCCGGCCTCTGGCTTCAGCCTCTAGCTTCGGCCTCGGCCTCTAGCACCGGCCTCTAGCTTCAGCCTTGGACTCTAGCACTGACCTCTAGCTTCGGCCTCGGACTCTAGCTCCAGCCTCTAGCTTCGGCCTCGAACTCTAGCTCCGGCCTCTAGCTTCATTCTTAGCATTGCACAATTTCTTCCAGTATAACAGAGCTGGTCTCGAATACCGGATCTAGGGATCTGAGACACAAACTGTCGCATATCTTGCTCATTCGTTTTATCGAAATCACGAGTATTCACCAACACACCCTGCAGTTGCCGATATACGCGGCATCCAATCAGCAACGGCTCACCCACCTGCCGTTCACAGAGCTCATCCTAACAAGAAAGATTCGACGGTTTCAACGGAACGAGGTACCCCCAGACAGGTATAAAAGGAAGACCTAGAGCTTAGGGCAGGGGATCTTCTTCTTCTTCTCTCAAAAAATACACTCACACAACACATTTCGGTTCTACAAGCTCACTAACTTGAGCGTCGGAGGGTCCCCGCCGGAACCGCCGGCCCGGGACTTCTTGCAGGTTCTTGGAGGAAGAAGGTGACCTTTCCACCTCCTCGGAGGCCCTCGAAGATCTCAGCACACCCGCGCTCATCGCAAGTAACTTGGCAGCAATAGTATTTATTTAAAAAATAGAAGGATAAAGGTCTCCCTGGGTCCAGGTTCAAAAGCCAGAATGATGAGCAACTGAGGCTGCCACCCAATCCGCAACAAAATTGATTTTTGATAAACATGACGGATCTGAACTCTATGGACATTTCAAAGGATAGTCCAGATGTCATGGAGCAGAAGGTTGGTAGGGAGTTGATTGTAGCACTCCTTCCGTAGCCATCAGATAATAGTAAGAGAGTCTCCCTCGATGAGGAGGCTATGTGCATGAAGGATCCGAGTAGCATAAAAAATGCTAACCCAAGCTGCATAAAGCTCAACCAAAGGGACAGATGAGTCTAGAAAAGTAAGCCCTTCCACCGCCAACAAAACTCCATCAATCTCTCGGATAACGAATGCAAAACTAGCTAGTCTTCCCTGAACACTTCCATCAAAATTGATTTTGACAAACCCTGGGATAGGGGGCTCCCAAGAGATGAAAACCATATGCCAGTTTGTTACCGAAGCAGCAGAGGAGCCCAAGTGGCTAGAGCTGTCAGAATTAGAAGTATAGCGATGGAGTGCGAATTCAGATGATAAGGATATGGCATTCCGCACTATCCTATGGGAGGAGATAATATCATCAATAAAAATAAGCTGATTCCGCAATAGCCATATATGATTGGCAGTAGTAGCCCATAAGGTGACTTTCTGCTGGTTACCCCTCTGGAGATCACTCAGGAAAAGGGACCGCCAAGGACCCGTATCATTCTCTCTAAAGTAGTAACCAATCATTTGCCAAATCCATTTTTCTCTGGGGTAGATGAAAATGGCATGATCTATAGTCTCTGCCTTCTGTCCACACAATGGACAAGTAGCCGAAATCGGCATATCCCTCCTAAAGAGCAGAGAATATGTGGACATACAGTCCCACGCAAGCTTCCATATAAAAAGCTAAACCCTAGGATGGATGTGAAGCTTCCAAATCCATGCAGAATCCATCATACACTGCAGCTACAGCCTATAAACCTTCATAAGGTCCCTGGTAGGAGTCCTAGATAGACAAGATCTCCGCCATAATTTGGTGTTAGATGTGTGCTTCGGAATGAGCGAAATAGAGAGAATCCGGCAAGAAACTGCTCACCAAATAATTGGGTCACTGTAAGAGTGTGCCATGAAGAAATCTTGAGTGCTCAGATCAGTAACCCTCATACTGGTAGGAACATCGGTTATGATGAAAGTAGGCCATCGTGAAAGGGGGAGATTAGCAATCCATATATCCTGGACAACATCAATCAAGGATCTATCTTCAATCATCCATGAGATGTTATTCAAGATAGTCGGTGCACACCGATAAACCTCCTTCTAGAAGAAAGAATGACCACAGGAAGGCTGAATACCCATAGATGGCATTCAATCACCGTATCTAGCACGCATAAAAAAGCTCCATAAATAGTGCAGATCAAGTAGGAACCACGAAGTATGCCTAGCAATCAAAGCCTCTTTCCTTATGGTCAGAGACTGGATTCCAAGTCCCCCTTTAGAAATCGGCATGCACACAGTGTCCCATGCTTGCAAATGAATACCATGGCCATCTTGTATAGAAGCTCAGAGAAAATCCCTAAAGCATCTCTCTATCCTCCTCAGACAAGTAATCGAGACAGCAGCGTTGGATAGAAGATGCAGCGAGAGGGAAGTAAGAACCGAGCGAATAGGGTAATCCTTGCCATCATGGATAAGCCAGTAACCTGCCAGCCGTTAATGTGATCTTGGACCTGACGCTCAATATCAGTGTAGTCACTACTACATGGCTGCTTTCTCATAATAGGAATCCTCAGGTAAGATAGTCGATCAGCCTGACTATATATTCCTAAGGATTGGAGGATGGCCTTCCTAGTAGTACCAGTGGTCTTTGAACTAAAACAGATCATAGACTTTTAGAGGTTGACCTTCTGTCTAGAAGCCCGATAGTAGTGCTGAATAATGGAAGCAAAGGTGGTCACATTATGATCAATGGCCTAGCCCAACAATATGCAATCGTCAATGAACAGAAGATGAGAAACCGAAGGGCCTAGAGGGCCCGCCATGAAAGGGGCAATGCGAAGATCCTGCTGTGCCTGATAGAACGCATGAGATAGATCATCTGCGGTAAGGATGAATAAAAAAGGGGATAGTGGGCACCCCTGGCATAGCCCCACAACCGAATATAAGAAGTTTGTCCAGCTATCATTAATGAACAGAGAGAAAGATGGCCTATGAATGTAGGCCATGATCCAGTTAATAAATAGGCCATTGAACCCAAATTCAAGAAGAGTTTGGTACAAAAATGCCCAGCTCAATCTATCATAAGCTCGCTCCATGTCAAGCTTAACAGCCATGAGGTACTGTCTGGCAGGGGCTCTTTGAAGATTATGCATAAATTTCTGGGCTATAAGGACATTATCTGAAATACTGCACCCTCTGATGAAGGCCCCTTGCTTAGCAGAAATAAGGCAGGGTATCACATCCCGCAGGCGGGTGAATAAGATATGCGCACAGACTTTATATAATGTAGTGCACAGACTGATGGGCTAATAGTGTTAACGAGTAGAAGCATTAGTACGTTTCGGCACAAGGGTAATGAAAGTCCGATTCCAGTCATTAGGAATGACTTTAGATTGGAAGGCAATCTGAATGGCCTAGACTACATCCTGGCCTACAATATTTCAGTAGTGGCAGAAGAAAATGGGCGAAAACTCATCGGGCCCAGGGAGCCTTATCAGGTCCAAGATCCCATAACGCCTGTCAAATCTCTTCTGTAGTGATCGGCCTAATAAGGTCATTCTCATATGCAGAAACCTTCTTTGAGATTGGGACCTATCAAACCAGAGCCTCCTCACCAGTGAGATCAGTCCATCAGGACTAAAAGAAGTGAAATAGCTGATCCCAGATAACGTGGATATCTTCCTGATAATGGCCCTCCTTATCTGCAAGCCTCCAAATCCTATTAACTACACGACACTTCAAGGTGGCCTGGTGAAAAAATCTTGTATTACGATCCCCATCATGGATCCACTATATCCGCAACCTTTGTCTCCAGAAGATCTTCTGTTGCTGAAGAAGAGAGTGATGAAGTGCTAGCTTCTCTCAGAGAGATGTGAGGATGGAATTAGGGAGACAACCTTCCTAATCCTCTTTGGTCTAAAGAGTGGTAATGTCAGCTTCCACCAACTCGATTTTCCTCACTAAGTTTTCAACCTCCAATCTATTCCATCTAGATAGCAATGCGCCTTGCGAGCTCAAGATGCCTGGATAACCTATAGGTATGCCAAACCTGGGAGATTAGGGTCTAAGCCGAGAAGTTAGGAGGTCTAGAGTTGCTCAAATTGTAACTATCTCTGATATTGAGAATTAACCTTAGTGGATACAAAATAGGACAATGATCCGAGGCAATCATAAGCAGGGGAGTAATAGCAGCAGAGCAGTACTTTTGAAGCCATTGGACTGTGGCTATAGTTCTGTCCAGTCTCTCCTAGATACGGGCATAACTCTGATGATTATTATACCAGGTGAATTGAAGACCCGAGAATCCCAAATCCAGCAATCCAGCAGAAGAAATAAAGGACCTGGACTCAGTAATGTCCACTGAGCCTACAAATTGTCGACCTTCTTTCTTTTCATTGGCCCCAATAATGCAGTTAAAATCATCAGCAATGATAATTGAAAATCCCTAAGCAATAAGGGAGAAGATCTCAGACCAAAGAACATGCCTCTCCCAAAAATCAGTGCTAGCATATACACCCGAGAGAAGCTAGGGGTCAGACGTTTCCTCTAAGATGACGAGAGCAACCTGCTGGTTGCATTGATGAAAGGCATCCATCCTAATGGGAGTATTTCGCCATATAGCCAAAATGCCTCTTGACAGGCCCATAGACTTCACTGCATAAGAGTACCAAGATTTGAAAAGCTGTCTCCTAACTCGGGCCAGGCTATCACCCGATAATTGGGTTTCTAAAAGAACACATATATCAAAATTGTGTACATGCATTATTTCCTAAAAGAGGAGTGAAACGAAGGTTTGCAAGCTCCTCTAATATTCCAAATTAGAATCTTCATTTTTCATTTGGGTAGGCTGAGACCCATCCTGGTCCTCTAGCATATCATTATCAGAAGGGCACCCCAAAGCCAAGGTACCACCCTCAATTGGCTGTGTGATACAGTCCGTCACTAGGGTATCCTCCATTAGAACTTTAGTCTCTAATGGCCGGGGGGATGCAGCTAAGATCTGGGTATCCTTACCCTAACCCTGGATTGCATCCTTAAGGCAAGAGACTATGGACTCATGACTTCGTCCCTCCATCTTGGTTGGCTAGGAAAGCACAACCTTCTCCCTAGTCTGGACCATACCCTAACTGCAGGAAGGCTGACCGCTCATACCCGCCAAATTGTAGGGCCCCGAGTTGAGTCTAAAGACACTAAAAAAGTAATTTTGTCCAGTTTGATGTTTGAACCAGACGATAAGACTTTTCCTTTTCTTTTGTTAGTTTTGGAAACAACTCGTTGAGTTTGTGGTTCCGCGGGCCTGGCCTGCTTTGATGGACCTGGTTGAGCATCCTTTCGGACTGTGGGCCTTCCAGCCTATTTATTGGTTCCAAGAAGGGCAAAGGGGTTCTCAATAGTCATCTTAATAATCATATGTGGCTGAGAGACACAGACCTTTGGTTGAGTTTCGGACTCAGGGAGTGGCTTGGTTTCAGGCAAACTGGCACGCTGACCTCCAACCGGCATGGCTCCATCACCTTGATGACCTGACTTCTTTCCATCAGTCTTCTTAAGTGAATCAGCAACAGGGGAGTCCACTGGCTAAGCAGGTGTGTGGGTTCACCGGCAAGCTAGTTTCATCAGTTGTTGCCAACAATCCAGGATTGCTCGAGAAGTAGAGGTAGTGGGATTGGCAGCAGAATGGGGTTTCCTCTTCGGTTTCGGAGGATGGGCAAGTGAGGTTCTCCGCTAACAAAGAGCCGCCTTCAAGGGTCCAAAATTGGAAGCAACCGAAGAGGTTTCTGATGCTAGTTGAAGCGAGTAGGGGCCTAAGAGATGCAGTGATCCACCGCTGAAGCAAATCCCCTCAAGATGTTCATAAGAGAATTGCTGCCAAAAGGGAGTACGATTCCCCCTCACTCGGACTCCCGATCACAAAGGTTTTCGGAGATTTTTCACACATGCCCGAGCGAAGCCACCCCTGTTCTTCTCCTTGGTTGAGGTATCGGAGAAGACAAAATGGCCGGCCGGCGAAAGGATTGCGCTTAGGATATCATCAGTCCAGAATTTCATTGGCAAGTTGGGCAGTTGAACTCAGAGGAGAGCAGTAGCCACAGCGTCCGCCGTCGAGAAGAACTTTGTTCTCTAATCTTCGGTGGCAATCAGTTGGCCATTGGCAACCCATGGCCTCCTCATAACCATTTCCTTAGCTTTAGCATCAGAGAAGCGGAAGATGTAGCATCGATGAGCCAAGCATACAGCTTCGACTTCTTCGGGGATACCAGCCCGTCGGAACTCGTGGATGATTGCGTCCGAAGGCACCCAGCGGTGAAAGGACCTCACAAGAGTAGCCTTCTTCTCCCAACTTCTGACTTCCTCCTTCAATGCCTCTGATGGTACTTGGACTATCTCAGAGAAGCAACACTCCAGCTCCACCACCATAGCCGACGGAGGGGAGGGGGTTACCCAGGCGAAGCGGGATTTTGCTGTCCTTCTCCAAGGCATCTATCCCACCTTAGCTTCATCCACAGACAAAGGAGTGTGGGAGATAGTGTCAGCCATAATCCGGTGAGATTGGATCACGGAGGACGGCGAGGTTCGTCGAAGATCATAGACATAGACACTCGAGGCGCTACTCTTAAAGCATGGACCAGAGCTCAGATAGGTGGGTTGCTTTTTTCTTGTATAGCAAACTCCTAGTCTCCTTTGGCCTCATGGAAGGGGAATACGACTATTTATTTGCCTGCAATTCAATGCAAGCCAATTATCAAGAAAAGAGCCATAAAAAGAGGCCTTGTAGTTGAAAACTTTTAACTCAATTACGATTATTTGATTGTTTGATGTAAAAAGTGATAAATAATAACTCTCCTCACAAATAATATTAATATCTACTATTATATGATTTATTATATTACTTTATTATCATGAAAGCAATTTCTATTAATTTGTTGTTGGATTAGTGCAACAATAATTACTATTAGCATTTGTATCACTATAAAACTAAGTAATTATAGATATTGGCAAAATATTCCAATAATTTCATAATAATATTGCAATGTTGCTATATTATAACAATAATGTTGTGATATTATAATGTAATTATTGCAATTAGAATACCATTGTCAAAGAGAAGGAGAATGGTAGCTTAATTATAAAAGTTTTTATGATTGAAATGATAATTAACACTATTTGCAGACTCAAATACTGCTAATCGTCAGGAAACTATATGTTACATAAAACTAAAATATTTATCAAAAATTAAAATTGAAGCATCTATTGACGATTAAATAATTTTTAATTTTTCTTAAAATATATTATCTATACATTGAGGAATTATTATTTAAGATGGACTCTAAAGATAATTTGCAACCAATTGAAATTTTTTTTCTCAAGCTGGAGAAGCATGTTTTAGTGATTCCACTCTCACAACATATTGATTCGTTACTTTTTTTTATTATTAGTTTTGGCAATTTTTTTGCAATCGGATTGCAATTTATGGTTATTGATGACGCCAAGTCATCTTCTTCAAACGTCGGGAAAGACGGACGTCCTTCTCTCCGGACCCCTGCAAGAAAAGTCCCCGAAGACCAGTTGCTCCGGTGGGAACCCTCCGACGCTCAAGTCAGTTACTTGGGCTCAGACAAGAACCGCTCAGCGGAAAGGAGCTGAGACAGTTAGGGTTTCGCTAGGAGGAAGAAAGCTAGAAAGCCAGAGTTTGGATCCTTACTTATAGTGCGGGCGTGCATTTTTATACCTGTCCGAATATCCCATCTTACTGTTCCGGAAGATTACCGTCGTACCATCATCGTGCGCATCGGAGGCATCCCGCGATACCTGTCAACATGATGTTACACGTGTCTAGCAGCCGCGATTGTATTTGGTGCGCGCCGTTGCTTGACATAACCACGCACAGTTGCAAGTGGTAGCGAGTCATACTCCGTAACGGGGCACAGTCACGCACAAGAACATGCAGTGCACCATACGCCGTTATGAGGCATGGCCGCAAGCAGCCACAGGCACACGGAGAGTCCCGTGGAGCACAGAGAGTCACGTGGAGCACGGAGAGTCACGTGGGCGCGCCTGGTGACCCGGAGCTGTCATTTGGTTCGAAGGCTGGTCCGCGTGCTTATTGCTGATGACGCCCACGCACCCTGAGACCGGAGGGGGGTTTCGAGGTCGAGAGATAATGATCTCACCCCGAGAACGGGGGGGTCCCGGGGGTAAGATAATGCTGGTGCATCCTGAGACCGGAGGGGGGTCTCGGGGTCGAGATATGGTGATCCCATCCCGAGACCGGAGGGGGGTCTCGGGGTCGAGATAATATTGGTGCACCCCGAGACCGGAGGGGGTCTCGGGGTCGAGATATGGCGATCCCACCCCGAGACCGGAGGGGGGTCTCGGGGTGAGATAATGCTGGTGCACCCCGAGACCGGAGGGGGTCTCGAGGGTGAGATAATGCTGGTGCACCCCGAGACCGGGGGGGTCTTGGGGTCGAGATATGGTGATCCCACTTCGAGACCGGAGGGGATCTTGGGGGTGAGATAATGCTGGTGCACCCCGAGACCGGAGGGGGGTTTCGAGGTCGAGAGATAATGATCTCACCCCGAGAACAGAGGGGGTCCCGGGGGTGAGATAATGCTGGTGCACCCCGAGACCGGAGGGGGGTCTCGGGGTCGAGATAATTGGTGCACCCCGAGACCGGAGGGGGGTCTCGGGGGTGAGATAATGCTAGTGCACCCCGAGACCGGAGGGGGGTCTCGGGGTCGAGATATGGTGATCCCACCTCGAGACCGGAGGGGGTCTCGGGTGTGGGATAATGCTAGTGCACCCCGACCGGGGGGGTCTCGGGGTCGAGATATGGTGATCCCACCCCGAGACCGGAGGGGGTCTCGGGGGTGAGATAATGCTAGTGCACCCCGAGACCGCAGGGGGGTCTCGGGTGCGGTCTCGGGGTCGAGATATGGTGATCCCACCCCGAGACCGGAGGGGGTCTCGGGGTCGAGATAATGCTAGTGCACCCCGAGACCGGAGGGGGGTCTCGGGGGTCGAGATATGGCGATCGCACCCCGAGACCGGAGGGGGTCTCAGGGGTGAGATAATGCTGGTGCACCCCGAGATCGGAGGGGGGGTCTCGAGGTCGAGATATGGTGATCCCACCCCGAGACCAGAGGGGGTCTCAGGGTTGAGATAATGCTGGTGCACCCCGAGACCAGAGGGGGTTCTCGGGGTTGAGATATGGTGATCCCACTCTGAGACCGGAGGGGGTCTCGGGGGTGAGATAATGCTGGTGCACCCCGAGACCGGAGGGAGGTCTCGGGGTCGAGATATGGTGATCCCACCCAAGACCGGTGGGGGTCTCGAGGGTGAGATAATGCTGGTGCACCCTGAGACCGGAGGGGGGGTCTCGGGGTCGAGAGATGGTGATCTCCGTTAGCTGCTGTTACCTTTTATTCTAACAACGCGGGATCAATCATATCAGATGCCCCCTCACCCCTGAGGCGAAGCGGGTCCCACTGATGAGGTGAAAGGGGTGTTCTCCTCCACGTGGCTGATCCCTGTTCACATCTCTTATGCGGACGGCATGGGGAATGTGAGAAGGTGGCCGCCTCCGTACACTGTGCCCGCCACGATTGACCTTGAGAGAAAACTAGCCCTTCGAAGTCTGCGCGAAAAGCTGTATCATCATTACCTCTCATAGAAGCGACGTCAGTGGAGTCCCATCTGATCTCCCCTGCAACCTGAGAACTTGTGCTTGGCTTTCCTTCCTTCAGGTCAGTTCTTTGTTCATTCCAGACTTTTCCATCCCTTCTTTTGCTCATGAGCTCTCCATCCTGGACTTCGGAGGACAGTTCAGAGAATCGTCCTCCCTCTGAGAGGCATTGTACCTCTCCCGCACCTTCTCCTTCTCCTCCGCTTGAGTGGTCCACTAATTCAGAGGACCGCGTCTGCCTGGCCCGGCGATGGGTCGCCAGTGGAGCCCCATCGAGGAGCCGCCGGTCGGAGGTCGGCACCTCCTCGAGGGTGGAGGGTCCCCGGAGGGGACTGCCTCCACGGTAACAGGTCTGGATTTGGCAAAAATCTGGGCCCGTTACCAGATTCCCCGCGATGTTGAGCTTTTTCTGCCAACCCCAATGATAGGGTCATCTCCTCCCGATCCGATCGGGTGGCCCTTTATGAGATTTGCCTGAAAGCAGGTCTCCGTCACCCTTTCCACCCTTTATAGTCATCTAGTCGAGATCTCAGCCCTTGGAGAATGATCCGATTTTGCCCCGTTGGTCTGAGGGTGCCCGACGGAAGTGAACCTCTGACGGATGCCCAGCTCGGAGCAGAAATCCCGAAAGGGCGCGTTGTCAAATTGCCGGCCGTTATCAGTGACCAGGGTGTGCGGTAGCCCGAATCGGCATATGATGGACTTCCAAAAGAAAGATCTCACTTTGCTCTCTGTGATCTTGGCAAGGGCCTCGACTTTAACCCACTTGGTGAAGTGATCCACCGCCACCAAGAGGAACCTTTGCTGTCCGAAGGCCGAGGGAAATGGTCCCAGGATATCCATGCCCCACTGGGCGAAGGGCCAGGGTGCTACTAAGTAGGTTAACTGAGACATCGGCTGTCGCTGGATATTAGCGTGACGCTGACAGCTATCACATCTCTTAACGAGCTCGGCCGCATCCTCCTTCATTGTTAGCCAGAAGTACCCCTACCGCAGGGCCTTGTAGGCTATGGCTCTGCCCCCAGGTGACTCCGCAGATACCTTCATGTATCTCCTGGAGGATGTAATCTGATTCAGCCGGCCCCACGCACCTGAGAACTGGGTATGAGAATGATCTCCGATAAAGCTTCTCGTCCATCATCAAGAATCTCGGGGCCCTCCGCCTGAGTAGCTTGGCCTCAGCGGGGTTCTCTGGGAGAGTACCGTCGGTCAAATATCGGATGTAGGCATCCATCCAGGAGGGCTCTTGCTCCACCGACAATGCTTCATCCATAACCTCGATGCTCGGGGCTTGTAGGTGCTCCACATATGTTCTTCCCAGCGTCCCGTCGGCCGAAGTGGCTAAGCGGGATAATGCATCAGCCCTAGTGTTCTCCGCTCTGGGGATGTAGCTGACGCGGAAGTAAGAGAAACGAGAGGCTTTGGATTGCACCTTGCTCAAATATCGGGACATGGTTGGATCCCTATCTTCGTACTCCCCGGTGATCTGCCCAGAAACAAGCTGAGAGTCCGTAAAGGCCTTCAAACGCCCCGCGCCTAACTCCTCAGCCAACCTCATCCCCACTAGCAAAGCTTCATACTCCGCTTGGTTATTAGTTGCCGGGAACTGGAATCTAAGAGCATACTCCACTGCGTCCCCCTTCGGGCTTGCAAGAATGAGTCCAGCTCCACTTCTTGAGAATTTGTGGCTCCATCCACATGCAAGATCCAGTCTCCTTTTCCGCCTCCTCGGTCGAGGGAGGGTCTACACACTCCTCCGGGCGTACCTCCTCCATACCTCTCTCGGTCTAGGGACACTCGACCAAGAATCAGCTAACACCTGAGACTTCATGGCCGACCTTGGCCGGATGGATAGGTCAAACTCACTTAATTTAATGGCCCATTTGGCTAGCCGACCGGAGGTGTCGGGGTGAGACAAGATGGCTCGAAAAGGTTGGTCCGTGAGCACCACGATGGGATGAGCTTGAAAGTAAGGTCGAAAGCGTTGAGCAGAGACCACCAAGGCAAAAATAATCTTCTCGGTTCTAGAGTACCTGGTCTCGGTGTCATGAAGTACCTTGCTGGTATAATAGATTGGCTTTTGGACCCCATCAACATCCATGCGCACGAGCACAAAGCTGACAGCTTCAGGGGAGGCTGCAAGATATAAGAAGAGCTCCTCTCCATTCTTAGGCTTGGACAACAGCGGGGGAGTGAATAGAAACTGCTTCAACTCTCAAATGCACCCTGACACTCCTTTGTCCACTCGAAGCCGTTGACCTTGCGCAGCACCTTAAAGAAGGGCAAGCACCTTTCTGCCGATCTTGACATGAAACGACTCAAAGCCGCCACCCTCCCCGTCAGGCGTTGCACCTCCTTCTTGTTGGCTGGGGGCCTCATCTCCAAGATAACCCTGATCTTGTCAGGGTTGGCTTCAATCCCTCGCTGGGTTACCATGAAACCCAGAAACTTGCCTGCCGCCACTCCAAAAGCACATTTATGGGGGTTAAGCCTCATCCAATACCGGTGCAGGTTATTGAAGGTCTCCTCGAGGTTGGCGACATGGTCAGCTGCATTGATGCTCTTGGTCAGCATATCATCCACATACACCTCCATGTTATGCCCTATCTGGTCCTCAAAGACCTTATTCATCAATCTTTGATAGCTGGCCCCGGCATTTTTCAACCCAAATGGCATCACCTTATAACAGTAAATCCCCTTTTCGGTGATAAAAGAAGTTGCTTCTTCATCCGTCGGGTTCATCCTGATTGATTATATCCCGAGAACGCATCCATGAAACTAAGGGTTTCATGTCCAGACGTGGCGTCCACAAGCTGGTCGATCCGGGGCAACAGGAAGGTGTCCTTGGGGCACGCCTTGTTGAGGTCGGTGAAGTCCACGCACATCCTCCAGCTCCCGCTGGCCTTGCGAACCATCATGACATTCACCAGCCAGTCCGGGTAATGCACCTCGTGGATGTGACCGGCCGCCAGTAGCTTCCGCACCTCCTCATCCATGGCTTTTTGTCGGTCGGGGGCGAAACTCCTTTTCTTCTGCCAGATAGGCCGGCACCCCGCCCGAATGTTGAGTTGGTGGATGATCACCTCCTGGAATCCTCGGCATGTCAGACGCCGACCAGGCAAAGACATCTGCATTAGCTCGCAGAAAGGTGAGGAGCCGGTCATGGGCCTCCTCTGGGAGTAGGGCTCCAATCTGGACTGCTCTTGCTGGGTCCTCTCTGAGAGGGAAGGTAAGTAGTCGCTCGGCCGGCTCTCCTCTTCTCTCCAGGTCCCGGGGATCCAGCGTCTCAGGTACTGGTGTGGGCACCGCCCCCTGCGGACTAGGGGCCAAGTGAT
Source organism: Calamus simplicifolius (assembly GCA_900491605.1). Lineage (NCBI taxonomy): Eukaryota > Viridiplantae > Streptophyta > Magnoliopsida > Arecales > Arecaceae > Calamus > Calamus simplicifolius. Next base: position 3,137 of record UESW01002672.1, on the reverse strand, counting down.
AGCAAAGTGTTGGTGGATTCTGCTCTCCCCGCATCTCCCCAACTCCTCTGCTGGTGGGAAATCTCACGAGGAGCCTCTTAGTGGATATGACAGCATCCAAGAGGTTGAGCCCGGGCCTCCCGAGGATCGCGTTGTATACGAGGGGCACACGAACCACCAAGAACTTCATGAAAACAGTGCTTTAGCACGGGGCTGTGCCAGCCATCACAGGAGAGTGACCTTCCCCTCAACTTTTACAGAATCTTCCGTAAATCCCATCAGAGTGTGGCGACAGGCCGGAGTAGATTAGGTGACAGGTTCATGTGAACAAAAGCGTCGTAGTTTAAAACATCCACAGAACTCCCACTGTCAACTAGAATTCTTTTTACAGGATGTTTAGCGATCGTCATGGACACGACGACGCTATCATCATTTTTGTTCACCACCCCATCTAAGTCATTTTCAAAGAAAGGAATTACAGACTCCGACTCCCCCTCCCCTCTTGGCCTCTTCGACGGGCCTCCTGCCCCCCAGGAAATTATCGCCATCGTCTCTCCATCGGGGCATTGTCGATCACCGACGGCGGGGGCGCTGACGGGCCAGGAGCTCCCGGGTTGTTCCTTTAGAACTTTCCCAGGTGGCCCCGCTGGATAAGGTCTTCAATAGCCTTTTTCAGCTGGCGGCACTCGTCGGTGTCGTGGCCGTGGGTGGTAGCGGCAGTAGAGGTTCTTGTTCCGAGGGTCTTCTGGTTCATTGGAGGAGGGCACTGCAGATAGGACTCCCCTCAATCTCGAGCAGGATATGAGATATCGGGGCAGCAGTGGGGTGTAGGGTCCGTCTCTTGGTGCAGGGGCTCAGGGGCGGTTGTCTGGCCGGCGAGGAGGTTCAGGTCTCCTGGGGCGAGCTTCTGCAGGTTCGGTCGGGCCGGCTTCTTGGGGATTCCCACCAGCCTCGCGCCGGAAAAACTCGGCCTCGTCAGCCGGATGTACTTCTGGGCCCAGATCAGAAGCTCGGCGTAGGAACCCGCGGCTTCTTATCAAGGGAGTACATGAAGCGAGACGAGCGGAGCCCCCACTTCAAGGCCAAGGTGGCCACCGAGTCTTTAAGGTTGTAGACCTCCAGAGCTGCTTCTTTAAACCGAACGACGTAGTCCCGCAGGACTCACCGCTCTTCTGCTGGACGGCGAAGAGGCTGTCTGCCACCCTTGGAATCTTCCGGCAGACGTCAAAATGGGCCAAGAAAGCCCTCTCCAACTGGCAGAAGGAATCGATGCTTCGTGGCGGCAGACGGGAGTACCAAGCTGAGCGGCCTTCTTCAGGGTGGCCGGGAAGGCAATGCACATAAGCGAGTCAGTGGTCCCCTGGATTTGCATGAGGACTTTATAGCTTTCCAAGTGGTCCAGGAGGTCTGTGGTCCCATCGTATGGATCTATCTAGTGAAGGCGAACCTGGCGGAGATGGGCTCCTCCATGATGCGGCGAGACAAGGGAGGCCGCTGTCGTAGTCCGTTTCCAGCAGGTGGGTGATCCGATGGCTAAGCTCCTCCAGCCTCTGATTATATTCATTGAGTCAACGCTCGGCTCGACGAGGCATCCGGCCATCAAAAGAGCCCTCTCCCGAAGATTCGGAAGATGGAGAACGGGGACGGCAATGCCGGCGGGGACGCTCCGCCTCCTTCCCGTGCCGCCGCTTAAGAGAGACACTAGCATGGCAGGAAGGAGACCGATGTCTCTTAAGGCTTCGCGATGGTGAGGCTTGGGCGGAGATCGATGGTGGCGATCCCAGGCACCGGCGATCTCCTTCGGGAGGAATGCTGGCTGGGTTGCACCACCCCTGGGACAGATGGATTTGGCTCCGTTGCTGCGCGGCCGCCTGCTGGTGCTGCAGGCCCTGAACACCACCGCCAAAGACTGGACTTGCGTGGCCAGGGCGGTGAATCAATCTTCTTGGAACTATTGTAGAGAGGCGCGGGGACGTCGACCTGAGGAGGAAGGCCCAGCCTCCCGAGGGCGCAGCGGCTCCGGAATACTGGCTGCAAGAGCCGGGGGGGCCTCCGGGTGGATCGGCCCCGGGCGCTGCCCCCCAGTGCAATCGGAGAAACTCCCTTCGTTCGGGTCGTCACCATGGCTTCGAGAGCTTGAAGAGAGAAAATGCAGATCGCTGGTTCGATGTCTTTCTCTTTCCTCCCCCTTCCTAGCGCACCAATCTGATGACGCCAAGTCACCTTCTTCAACGACGGAGAAGACGGACGTCCTTCTCTCCGGACCCCTGCAAGAAAAGTCCCAGAGACCGGTTGCTCCGGTGGGGACCCTTCGACACTCAAGTCAGTTACTTGGGATCAGACAAGAACCGCTCAGCGGAAAGGAGCTAAGACAGTTAGGGTTTTGCTAGGAGGAAGAAAGCTAGAAAGCCAGAGTTCGAATCCTTACTTACAGTGCGGGCGTGCATTTTTATACCTGTCCGAATATCCCATCTTACTGTTCTGAAAGATTGCCGTCGTACCATCATCGTGCGCGTCGGAGCGTCGCGATACCTGTCAACATGATTACACGTGTCTAGCAGCCGCGGTTGTATTTGGTGCGCGCCGTTGCTTGACATGACCGCACACAGTTGCAAGTGGTAGCGAGTCGTACTCCGTAACGGGGCACAGTCACGCACAGGAATATGCAGTGCACCATACGCCGTTATGAGGCATGGCCGCAAGCAGCCACGGCGCACGGAGAGTCCCATGGAGCACAGAGAGTCACGTGGAGCACGGAGAGTCATGTGGGCGCCTGGGACCCAGAGCTGTCATTTGGTTTGAAGGCTGGTCCGCGTGCTTATTGCTGATGATGCCCGCGCACCCCGAGACCGGAGGGGGTTCGAGGTCAAGAGATAATGATCTCACCCCGAGACCGGAGGGGTCCCGGGGGTGAGATAATGCTGGTGCACCCCGAGACTGGAAGGGGGTCTCGGGGTCGAGATAATGCTGGTGCACCCCGAGACCGGAGGGGGGTCTCGGGGTCGAGATATGGCATCCCACCCCGAGACCGGAGGGGGTCTCGGGGGTGAGATAATGCTGGTGCACCCCGAGACTGGAGGGGGGTTTCGGGGTTGAGATATGGTGATCCCACCCCGAGACCGAAGGGGTCTCGGGGGTGAGATAATGCTGGTGCACCC
>UESW01002671.1:0-179841 GCA_900491605.1 Calamus simplicifolius | reverse complement strand
ACGAAATCTCCGGTGCCCGCCGGCACTCAAAGCCCTGCACTAGCCAGGCACAAAGCCCAGTGTACCACTGGCAGAGCAGTGTGCCACTGGCTCTCAACAACGAAAAGGCCCGACGCCCCACCGGCACTCAAAGCCCTGCACTAGCCAGGCACAAAGCCCAGTGTACCACTGGCAGAGCAGTGTGCCACTGGCTCTCAACAACGAAAAGCCCGGCGCCCCGCCGGCACTCAAAGCCCTGCACTAGCCAGACACAAAGCCCAGTGTACCATTGGCAGAGCAGTGTGCCACTGGCTCTCAACAACGAAAGCCCGGTGCCCTGCCGGTACTCAAAGCCCTGACTAGCCAGGCACAAAGCCCAGTGTACCACTGGCAGAGCAGTGTGCCACTGGCTCTCAACAACGAAAGCCCGGCGCCCCGTCGGCACTCAAAGCCCTGCACTAGCCAGGCACAAAGCCCAGTGTACCACTGGCGGAGCAGTGTGCCACTGGCTCTCAATAACGAAAGCCCGGTGCCCCACCGACACTCAAAGCCCTGCACTAGCCAGGCACAAAGCCCAGTGTACACTGGCAGAGCAATGTACCACTGGCTCTCAACAACAAAAGCCCGGCGTCCCGCCGGCGCTCAAAGCCTGCACTAGCCAGGCACAAAGCCCAGCGAGCTGCTGGCGGAGCGGTGCACCAACTGCTCTTCACAACCAGGCCCTGACACCCGGCGGTGCAAGGTCCTGCCGGTCGAATGAAAGCTAATTCCCGCAGGCATCAAGAGCTACGCACAACCTAGTACGAGGTCCAATGCTCGACAGGGTGTTGCGCCAGTAAGCCCCGAGGGGCCTACCTGCCTAATCTTTGACCGAGGGCGTTTCCGCTCCCAGAATCCAACCGACCTAGCCCTAACTTTCAGGTTCAAACGGTTGGGGAGGTGTCCCCTGGAACTATCAGAATTAATGGAATCATGAGGCTACTTATCAAATCAATGAAGTCAATGACAATTCAGAAATCATTTCGAAAAAGTATTCTCATTAACTGAAAAGGACTACAAAACACGACGTTGTCGGGCTTACAAAAAACAAGGGAAAAAGCAAAGTTACAAGCGCGAGCTCACGGCTCTGCCGGTGCGGGCTCATCGTCAGAAGGGGCCAAGTCTGACAACCGCTCCAGTTCGACCTTCAAGGCCCGGGGGAATTCAGATCTCTAGCTACTTCTCTTGCCGTGCTGGAACCCGTCAAGAATACAGCGGCCGAAGCTTCGACCAGGTCGTCTGCAAAACACCCAGACGCCTTGTATTCCTCTACGAGCCCAGCGGCTCGGGTCTTTTCTGCAGCAAGGGCCTCCGCCGCGATCCTTTCAGCCTCCCGAGCGTGGCTTACCTCCTCGCACCGGCAAGTCTCCTCCCTCGCCGCTCTTGCTCTTCCGCCCCGCCGCCCGCCCGGTCCTCGGCCTCCCGGAGAGCTAAGGTCAGCTCAGAGATATGCATATCTCTGGCCATGACCGCGCTCACAACCTCTGTCATTTGAGAAAGCGCTGCGCGCGTACGGTCGGCCTCCATCTCCGCCCGGCTCAAGGTGGCCCGCACCTCGCTCGCGCAGGTATCCTTGACCGCCTCCAGTGCCTTCTCTGCCGCCTCCGCACGGCGCTGGGCCTCCTCAATATCCTTCTGCGTTTCCCGCAGAAGGTTCTTTCCCCCATGGATTACCTCCCTGGCAGCCTTCAGGGAGTGCGCAATCTGCACTCGTAAGCCCCAGGTCAGCCAAATAAAGTATATATGTATGCCTAATGGAGGGTAAGAAGCGAGAAGATTGCTTACCCTGACGACGGCGGCGTAAGAGTCCCGGAAGAACACACCCGCCTTCTGCTGACTGAGGTCCTCGATGATCCTAGGGTCAAAAACTGGACCCAGGACCCGCTCGGCCCAACGACCGTCGCTCAGGGAGTCTCGGGGCGGCCTGGATGCGCCCTCGCTCCCTTCGCCGTCTCGATGTCCCCGGTTCTATGTGTGGGCCGCTCCTAAGTGGCCCCTCGGGGAGTGGACTCGCGGGGCAGGATGGTCCCTCACCCAGTCCCCGGCGGCATCTGGTGGGGTCGATCCCCGGGGGCCAGGGCTCTTCAGTTGGCATGGGCTCCCCCGCTGCTAGCACTTCGGCGGTGGCTCCCTGTCGCTCCCACCTCCGGCGGAGTATCGACTGTGAGGTCGACCTCCGGGACGTGTTGCGGAGCCGGGGGGGAGAAACTGGCGCCGGGGAAGAGGCCCGACTACCGGGCGTTTTGGGTCGGGGCCTGCTGCCCCCTGGATGGCCCTTCCCGGGCCCTTTTTCTTGGAGGCAGCTCTCACCAACTTTGCGACCGGAATCTTCATCGCTGCGTGGCACAAGTTGATTTTTAGAACAGTTAAAAAAAAAAAAAAAAAAGAAAGAAAAAAGGAAGCAAGGGCAGAATTTTTGGCTAAGTATGGAGAAGGCTTACCCCGGTGAGAGATGAGGCCCGCCGACTCCAGATTGTCCTCCGATAACAGTAAGGTGTATCGGGGAATTTCGCTGGCCAACAGCAGCCCCATCGCCTCCCGGTCCCCAGGCTGAACAGCCACGGCGTTCCTTCGGAGGTCGGGGTCTCCCCACCGGGGCCGGACTTGATCGACGTTGGCGAAGAAGAAGCGGGGTTTTCACCCCTTGATCGATGAAGGTAGAAGGAGCTTCAGAACCCTATTGGGTCGGGGCTGGAACAGCCACCACCCCTTTTGGGCTCGGAGGGAATAGAAGTTACAAAATAAGCTAATCCTAGGGGTGACACCTAGATGGTGACAGAGAATGACGAAAGCGCTAATTACACGACAGGAATTCGGGACTAGCTGGGAGGGGGTCAAGGAGTAGAAAGTCGAGGAGGTTGACAAAAAAAGGATGAAAGGGGGGACGGAGACCTGCCTATAGGCAGATCTCGTAGAGAGCTACCCAACCGGGTCGGAGGAGATGACCCGGTCGTCAGGGGTTGGCGGGAATAATTCGACCTCCCGAGGGATCCTGTAGCGGGCCCGGATCCTTTCCAGGTCCGTCGCGTCAGGACGGAGGCTGTCCCTCTGGGGACTCCTCCACCCTCGAGGAGGTCCCGGCCTCCAGCCGGTGGCCCCTCGATGGGGCCCCCCGGTGGCCCGTCGCCGGGCCAGAGGGACGTGGTCCTCCGATCAGAGGACCACTCAAATGGGGAAGAAGGAGTGGGAGAAGTCTGGCGCCTCACAGAGGGAGGACGGTCCTCAGAACCGTCCTCCGAGGTCCAAGAGGGTGAACTCATGATGGAGAAGAAAGTTAAGACGAAAAGCTAACCTGGGAGGGCAAAGAAAAGGCTGGGCGCAGACTGCGGGAGAAATTGGAAAGCAAGCAAGGAAGAAGACGACGGCAAAGGCGGTGTGGCGTCAGTTCCCCCCCCCCTTGGCTAGCTTTATTGAGTTTTCAAAATGTCCCGCCATGTCTCGTCGGCCACGCGGCTCTTGCCATACGCCGGCTCGCCTCGAGGAACGCCCCGCGTTGTGCGGCACGCCCCCGGCCAGTGATGGGACCTTGCTGACGTCGCCATAATGAGAGGAAATGATGATACGCCTTTTCGCGCAGACTCCGAAGAGCCGTCCTCATTCTCGAGGGCGATCATGGCTGGCGCAGTGTACGGAAGGCCGCCTCCTTACATTTCCCGCACTGTCCGCATAAAAGGCGAGGCCAGGGATCAGCCACGTGGAGAACGCCCCTTGAGCCTCAGCGGTGGGACCCGCTTCGCCCCAGGGGCGAGGGGGCATCTGATATGACTGATCCTATCTGATATGACTGATCCCAGTGTCGTCAGAAAAGGTAACGGCGGCCCGTCATTTCCCCCCACCCCCGGGACCCCCTCGGGGTCGGGGGGGGGCCATCATTTCTTAACCCCGAGGCCCCCACCGGTCTCGGGTGTGGTCATTTCCCCACCCCCGGGACTCCCTCGGGTCAGGGGGTGGGGCTATCATTTCTTAACCCCGAAGCCCCCACCGGTCTCGGGGTGCACTGTCATTTCCCCACCCTCGGGACCCCCTTGGGGTCGGGGGGGGGGCCATCATTTCTTAACCCCGAGGCCCCCACCGGTCTCGGGGTGCACTGTCATTTCCCCCCCCCCCCCCCCGGACCCCCTCGGGGTCGGGGGTGGGGTCATCATTTCTTAACCCCGAGGCCCCCACCGGTCTCGGGGTGCACTGTCATTTTCCCACCCCCGGGACCCCCTCGGGGTCGGGGGGTGGGGCCGTCATTCCTTAACCCCGAGGCCCCCATCGGTCTCGGGGTGCGCTGTCATTTCCCCACCCCCGGGACCCCCTCGGGGGGGGGTGGGGCCATCATTTCTTAACCCTGAGGCCCCCACCGATCTCGGGGTGCACTGTCATTTCCCCCACCCCCGGAACCCCCTCGGGGTCGGGGGATGGGCCATCATTTCTTAACCCCGAGGCCCCCACCGGTCTCGGGGTGCACTGTCACTTCCCCCACCCCCGGGACCCCCTCGGGGTCGGGGGATGGGGTCATCATTTCTTGGGGTGCTCCAACACTTGCATTCCCCTGGGACCCTCTCCGGTCTCGGTGGGGAAGTCGTCAGCAATTAGCATGCAACTTAGCCAAGGAAAACGACAGCCCCAAGCCGTGTAGTACTCACACGTGATTCTCAGTACATCTGTGATTGCCCCCCCCCCCCGTTACGGAGGGTCATACCTCATAACAGCGTATGGGGCATTGCATGTCCCTGTACACGGCCATGCCTTGCTACGGCGTACGGTTCGCTGCCACTCGCAACTGTGCTCGGTCTCGTCAGCCGGCTGCACGCACTGCATGCCTTCGCGGCCGCTGGACACGTATGATGTCACGTCAACAAGCGGTATGGGGATGTCTCCGACACGTATAGCCATGGTATGAAGGCGATCTCCTCAGAGGGTAAGAGAAGGTATTTGGACAAATATAAGGGCATGAGCTAGCGCTGTAAGTAGCATCAAAACTCTGGTTTTTCTGAGCTTTCTTCCTCCCAGCAAAAACCCTAACCGCCTCAGCTCCTCTTGGCTGGAGCGGTTCTTTGTCTGAGCCCAAGCAACTGACTTGATCGTCGGAGGGTCCCCACCGGCGCCACCGGTCTCTGGGGACTTTTCTTGCAGGACTTCGAGGAGAAGGACATTCGTCTTCCCCGACGTTTAAGAACGGTGGCTTGGCGTCATCATGACTCTTATCAGATTCACTCCACTCCCAAAGTTGAGATGGCATGCTCAGGCAAGGGAGTAGATTTAAATGAGCACTGGATTTTGCTTGGAATGAGGTTATTCTTTTGAGGTGGGCTTTTGAGCCTTCTTTGATGCCTTGAGCCTTGGGCTTGTGACTTCTTTGAGAGTGCTTTGCAAATAGCCTCTGCAAGCTCTTTTTTCCTATGATGAAGTGCTCTTACGAACTATTAGTTTTTCTCTATTCTTTATTTAGGATGTTATGGAGTGCTTGTTAGGCCTAAGGATATGCTATCTAGCTCTTTTGGTACAAAACGAAGGGGATGCTTCTTTATGATCTAATGGTGACGATGAGTCCACATTAAATGTCGGGACCATGAGTTATTTTTTGGCCCCTTTTAATGTGCCTTCATCTCTTGCCTTGAGGAGGTGAGACAAACAATGTAGCTTTAAATTGGGCATGGGATTGATGGCTGATGGGCAATAATTTATAGCTTTAAAATAAGTACCTTATCCCTTCAATTGCTCTTTTGTTATATCCACTCTTGGTGCTTTTAGAACTTTCAAATTTTCTTGATTTATTTAGCTCTTCTAATATATTCTGCTTTGTGAGCGCATTTCTTCTTCCTTAATCTTTCTTTAGCACTAGTTGTCCTTTCTTTTTTCCTTGCACAGGTGGTAATGTTGATTCCTAGAGTTCCCTATCTCGCCAAGAATAGATCATCTTAATTTTTATTAGTATAAATCAGGGAGCATACCACTAGAAAGAAATGATAGATAGGGCTCAACCAAGAAAAAGTAACCAATGAGGGTTCGATGTTATCCAATCTTCTAATTTTGCCATCCAAGAAAGTGATGCTTCATGTGGAAGGCCCACCTTTGGTGCCATCTGCTAATCTACCTAAAAAAACTCTACTTAAAAAAAAAAAGAGAAAGTAGATATACCGAAAATCACTTAGAAGAACTCTTCTCATCGAGTAAGAGAAGATAGTCTACTCGATCAAAAAGTTGACTTAGTACCCAGTTTCCTATCATAAGAGCATATGGTTTCTAGGGCATATCATCGTCATGTGTAGTGATACGATATCAAAAGGACTATGGCTACCAAAGCCCCCTAATCATCCCATTTACTAAAGTAGTAAATAAGACCTGATAGTAACCACCTTTATGCATATCCTGTACCGAGAAATATGGCCTATGATAAGTGAAGCATTCCCATCACTGACCTCACTATCAGAGCCAAAAGCACCATAGTTACTGAAACTGCTTTAGGTACGAGGATCAGAGCCCACCTATATAAAGAAACCTAAACTCAAAGAAAAGAGATTTTTTCTTGTCCCCACCATTGGATTCTCTTTCCTGCTCCTATTCTCATTTTTCTTGACACCTTTTTTGTTGTAAGCCCTCACCACTTACCTTATTCTTCATTTCTCAAGAATAAGATAGACTATAAGATTCGTCATTGTTCTCCTCATTTCTTCTCCATTACCAATTTGAACATCGAATGGTTTTAGTCAGGTAGCCCTTGGCATCCTTATACTCTTTCTCTATCCTTGCAGGAGCATCGGTCTAGACCTAAGAGCTCCCCTTTGCAAAGTTGGGCAAATTGAGGTTCACTTTAATCTTCAGCTCATCATCCATCTCATTAACCTTGTTTGTGTTCAAGGTCCCTTAACGGGATTTTGATGCCACTTACATATTGAAAGAAGTAAGTAGTCATCTAGGTTTGAGAGCTGCCTTACTAAGTTCGTAAAAAATAGATTTTATCCATTAATGTGAAAACAAAAAAAAATGTCAACATACTATAATTATGACCATAACTGATGCTAAATATCTGAGTTTATCTTGCGGGGATCATATTCTTTATAACTATCCCTCCCGATGATGATACTTGAAAAGAATTTCCATTTCCATGTATTATCTAAGTAAAGAAGAGTAAATGTAAGCATCTTATAAAATAAGAGCCACTAATAATTGGATAGAGTTAATCCATCGACCATTATAATGTCAGTGCTATGATTCCATGAACATTTATTTGCTCCCAAAATGCTACTTTGAGAAGGAGATTTATGTAGGTTATTATTAAAAGAATTTTAAAAGAAGAAAGTTTAGGTAGGTTATCAATAAAAGGAATTTAAAATTATGATATTTTAAAATAATTTCATATTGCATATTAAATTAAACATATATACTTAAATACAAATCTTTATCTTAGATATTATAATTTCATAGGATACTTATTTTATTAAGTGAATAAAGTTTAAGGATGGGACTTAGGTGTGGTTCCTAGGTATTTACTATGCAGTTCTCCACTTAGCAAGTGATATATATGCCATTATCCAACTTAAAAGTGACATATATCTCTTAGACTATATTAGAAAAAATGATGACAAATGCATATCGCTTCTTATGTGGATAATGGTATGTGTCACCGGGTTGTTTCTTTTCTATTTCGCAACCACGATGATGGCGTTAAGGATTTCTCCCTAACCAGCCTATACCCGTTTTTCACAAAGCACAAACAATTAACACATCACAAAGACGAGGTTTACAGGGGAAAACCTTCCTTCCCAAGGACAAAGCCCCAACCAAAGTATAATAATATATATAACTCTGGATTACAAGATATAGCCCGATTCGGCTAGCACTCCTCGCGTCCCTAACAAGAGCTCTCAAGTGCCCCAAACCCTGACTTTCCCTTGCACCTCTTGTACAAAGATCTTGCTCGTCTCGTTGCGTAACGCTCGGGTCTTGCACCCTCCTAGCGCGCACGACTCCGCACCGTTCAGATGCGTTGGCTTGCCAGATGACTCACGCTTGAGCCACCTTGTCGTGAGGCACGACTACACACCCGCCTGGTGTGCACGGCTTGCGCACCCGCCTGGCGCGCACGGCTCCGCACCGAAAGCCCTCCTGGTGCGGAGCGGGAGGCAGAGGAGACAACAATGGACACTGAAAGAATCCACAATGGAAACCAGCCCACTGGATTGTTCTCGCTCACCCTCCCCCTCAATATCCCACCGCAGCGACCATTAGAATGCCACCCCGGGGTTTCTTGGGAAACGAGTCACCTTGCGCACCTTCAGCACGGCCATCCTTGGCTAACAAGTCCGCCCGCGCGCCCACGCTTGGGCCTAAGCGCTCCCGCCTTGACCTGCATGCTGCAGTGCTATCCAACCTACCTGTCTACACGCGCCGCGCGTGCCAGGCAGCCGGCCTGCGCGCCCCGCGCGCACCATATCACCGCTGCTACCTGTCTACACGCACTGCGCGTGCCAGGCAGCCAGCCTGCGCGCCCCGCGCGCACCATGTCACCGCTGGGTCGGTGACATACCTCCCGCCGCCTGAGAACTCGACGCCCTCGTCGAGCGGTGCCGGAGGTAGTCCATTATGATGTCCTCAAATTGCCAAAGTGTTGGGCCACGCTCCCAAGTGGCATCTGACTCATCTTCACCCTCCCAATGGATCAGGAAGTCTGTGCGCCGGTTTAGCTTGCTCTCGCCTACCACGCGATGATCCAGTACCCGATGGATTTTCTTTGAGAATTCCATCCTGATCAAAGGAGGAGCCCTCTTTGACTGCTTCCGCCCTGGGTCCTCATCTTCATAGTAAGGCTTGAGGAAACTTACATGAAAAGTTGGGTGAATCTTCAGTCTCTCTGGAAGAGCCAACCGATATGCCACACTGCCAATCCGTTCGGTCACCACAAATGGTCCATCATACCGCTGGATCAGCGCCTTGTGATATCGCCGATTCGTCAACTTCTTCCATATCTGAGGAGTCAGCTTCAACAACACTTTGTCTCCCACTTGGAACTCACGCGGACGCCTATTCCTGTCGGCATATTTCTTCATCCGACGTTGCGCCTTCTCAAGGCTCTCTTGCGCTGCCTCGAGGAGCTCCGTTTTGTCCCGTGCCCACCTATATGCAGCGGGACATTCCCCTTGGTCATTCCTTTGTGCTACCTCCAGTGGATTCATGGGCTGGAATCCCATGCACAATTCGGCTGGACTATGGCCGGTTGAGGAAGACCGATGCAGGTTGTACGAATATTGAGCAGTGTCAAGAAGGTCTACCCAATTTCTTTGGCTCGCTGTGACAAAGTGCCTTAGAAATTCCTCCAGTAAGGCATTGACCCTCTCTGTTTGACCATCCGTCTGAGGATGATTTGCCGTGGAAAATTTCAACTCCGACCCCATGAGCTGAAATACGGTCGTCCAGAACTTCCCTGTGAATCGAGCATCCCGATCACTAATGATATCACCCGGGAGCCCGAACACCTTAATTATGTTCCGGAAGAATAAACTGGCTGCTGTTTCTGCTGGACATGGGTGGGGCGCTGGTATGAAGACTGCATACTTTGAGAAACGATCCACTACCACAAGTACCGTTCTCATTCCTTCCACCTCAGGAAACCCCATAATAAAATCCATGGAAACCGATGCCCAAGGTTTCTCTGGAACAGGTAAAGGTTGCAGTAATCCGGCCTGTTTTCTCCTTTCAGTTTTGTCCAACTGACACACCATACAAGTCCGAACATGGAACTCCACATCTTCACGCATCTTGGGCCAATAGTATGATCGGCTCAGGAGGGCTATCATCCTTTCCTCTCCTGGGTGGCCAGCCCAATTTGAGTCATGGATCTCGCGGATGATCTCCCGCCGTAGTCCTCCGCCTGCCGGAATGTATAATCTTCGCCCAAGTGCATAAATAAGTCCATCTTCACACCAGAATCTCTTGGACTCACCCGCCTCAATCTCTTGGCGCAACTTCACATATGCCGAATCTGTGTCTGTTTGCGCTCGAATGCGTTGAACCAAATCACCTTGCAAAATAGTCAAGGCCGTCGCATAGGCCTGCACATCCCTGCGACTGAGTGCATCCGCCACTTGATTGAGTCTTCCTGGACGATGTTGCCAAGTGAAATCAAACTCCGCAAGGTACTCTTGCCATCGCGCTTGCTTTGGAGTCAACTTGCGCTGAGTGGTAAAGTACGTGTTGGCCACATTATCCGTCACCACAGTGAATTTAGTCCCAAGAAGATAATGCCTCCAATGTTCCAAACAATGAATAACTGCAGTCATCTCCTTCTCATGTGCTGAATATCGCCCCTCTGCGTCTTTCAGCTTTCTGCTCTCATATGCCACTGGGTGTCCTTCCTGCATTAGAACACCACCAATTGCCCAATTTGAAGCATCCGTCACCACTTCGAATGCTTTGCTGAAGTCAGGGAGTGCCAGAACTGGTTTAGCTGCCATAGCTTGCTTCAGATCTTCAAACGACCTTTGACACTCAGTCGTCCACTCCCATGTTCTCTCCTTCTTCAGCATATCAGTAAGGGTTCTTGCGCGCCGCGAATAACCCGCAATAAAGCGACGGTAATAATTCGCTAACCCCAGAAATGCACGCAGATTAGTAATCCCTCCAGGAACCGGCCACTCCACTATAGCCTTCACCTTGTCCTGGTCCATCCTAATCCGTCCCTTGCTGATATAATGCCCCAAGAATTTTATCTCCTTTGTTGCGAATGTGCACTTCTCCTTCTTGACGAATAGCTGATTCTTTCTGAGTGTCTCCAATACTTGTTGCAGATGAGACACATGTTCCTCCATGGAGTTGCTATAGATCACAATATCATCTAGATAAACTACCACGAAGTGATCCAGAAAAGGATACAGCACATCATTCATCAAATTGCAAAAGGTTGCTGGCGCGTTTGTTAGGCCAAACGGCATCACCCTGAACTCAAATGAACCATATCGCGTCACACATGTGGTCTTTGGCTCATCCCCTTCAGCAATTCGGACTTGCCAATATCCCGATCGCAAGTCCAACTTGGAGAAGACCGCAGCGCTAGCTAACCTATCGAACAAGTCACTGGCATTTGGGATCGGATACTTGTTCTTGATAGTCACCTTGTTTAGCGCTCGGTAATCCACACACATTCTCAAACTTCCATCTGTCTTCTTTTGGAAAAGGACTGGTGCACCATATGGGGCTTTGGATGGTTGAATCAGTCCTGCATCCAGAAGTTCGTCAAGCTGTTTCCTTAGTTCCGCAAGCTCAGCAGGGGCCATTCGATATGGAACCTGTGCAGGAGCTCTAGCCCCTGGCTCAAGTTCTATACGATGGTCTATAACTCGTCGAGGAGGTAAAGCCTTTGGTAATTGCTCTGGCATAACATCCTTAAACTCTTGCAACAACTCCTTGACCTGATTCGGAGCAATATTTGCATCCTCTTGCTGAACTTCAACTATGGCCGCTAAGTAAGTGGGTTGCCCACGCCGCAGCCCTTTGTTCATCTGCTTAGCCGACGCCATCTCTGCCTTCCCCTTCTCCACTGATTGTGAAACTTGAACAGCTTGCACGAAACATGGAGACGCCTCGTCTCCAATCATGATCCCTCTCAGATGAGGAATCAAAGTGGCCTTTGCAAGGATGAAGAAGTCCATCCCCAAGATGAAATTAAAATCATCCAGATCAACAACCATCAAGGAACATTTCCCCGACCATGCTCCAAGCTCCACATTAGCTTCGGCCATACCATGCACAGGAGATATGCCTGAATTAACAGCCTTCAACTTGCTGTTGCTGGTCATGATCTGAAGTCCCAACCGCTCTGCTTCTGGCTTTGCAATGAAATTATTGGTTGCTCCAGTATCCAGCATTGCGCGCACATCCTTACTATTCACTCGCGCTTGCACATACATCAAGCTTCTGGTGTTCGATGAGACCTTCTCCATAGATATAGTATTAAGTAGTTGAAGAGGTGTCATTTGGGAAGGACCAGCTTCTCCTTGGCTCCCTCCATTTCCAAACTCCTTAGCGATGAGTGCATTGATAGCTTCGCGCTTTGGGCATTCTCGAGCTAAATGTGGGCCGCTGCAGATGTAGCAGCCCCACCTTGGCCGTTGTGGTTGCTGTGTCACACCTTGTGGCACAACTGCCTTACGATCACCGGTCTTCTTTTGATCGGCAGCTCTCTTTTGATGAAACTTCTTCTTACCCCCTCGGGTTTTTGGAGGTAAGGCCTCCTGGCGCTTGCCTTTCTCCTTGGCATTGCCTCCCGAGTTGATCCCACGGAAATCCACCAATGACTCCGCAGCTGCAATGGCCGAAGGGATGTCCTTCACTCCCTTCCGTCGAAGCTCGGCCTGGGCCCATCCTTGCAGCCCAGAAAGAAAGTTGAACAACTTATCTTCCTCCGTCATGTTGGAAATATCGAGTAGCAGAGTGGAGAAATCCTTGACATACTCTCTGATACTCCCAGATTGCCGTAGCTTCCTCAAATTCTCCCTAGCAACCCAACTTGTGTTGCAGGGAAGGAATTGCTCCCTCAATTCCTTCTTGAAGAGTCCCCACGTCTCGATCTTGGGTCGCCCAGCGATGGTGTCCTCGGCGGTCCTGGTTCTCCACCATAGCTTGGCATCTCCTTCCAAGAACATTGAGGCTCGATCCACCTGATCGCCCTCAGGGACCTTCGCCACTCGGAAGTAGGCTTCCAAATCCCAAAGGAAGTTCTCTACCTCTTTTGCATTTCGGCTTCCTTCAAAACACTTTGGCTCACGGATTCCTGACTTCGACCCGAGTGTATCGCCAATCACAATTGACGGTGAGGTAGGGATGATCTGCCTCAGACGCATCACTTCCTCCTCCAATGCTCGCGATCGAGTCTCCAAACGTTCCTCCATGGCCACATCTGACCTTTGCTGTTGTAGCTGCCTATGCTCGAGATCGCTTATCAGCTCTTCATGCGCTTGGAGTAGGTTGGAATGTGACGTCTGCATTGCCGCCAAACGCTCCTCTAACTCTGCGCACTGCGCCACCAAATCAGCCACGGTCACATTGCCTAGATCTCCCATCATGCCTTCAAGTCGTGTCACGCGCTCTGGCACAGTCACCATCTTTGCTTGTGAACTAACCGGGCTCTGATACCAACTTGTCACCGGGTTGTTCTTTTCTATTTCGCAACCACGATGATGGCGTTAAGGATTTCTCCCTAACCAGCCTATACCCGTTTTTCACAAAGCACAAACAATTAACACATCACAAAGACGAGGTTTACAGGGGAAAACCTTCCTTCCCAAGGACAAAGCCCCCAACCAAAGTAATAATATATATAACTCTGGATTACAAGATATAGCCCGATTCGGCTAGCACTCCTCACGTCCCTAACAAGAGCTCTCAAGTGCCCCAAACCCTGACTTTCCCTTGCACCTCTTGTACAAAGATCTTGCTCGTCTCGTTGCGTAACGCTCGGGTCTTGCACCCTCCTAGCGCGCACGACTCCGCACCGTTCAGATGCGTTGGCTTGCCAGATGACTCACGCTTGAGCCACCTTGTCGTGAGGCACGACTACACACCCGCCTGGTGTGCACGGCTTGCGCACCCGCCTGGCGCGCACGGCTCCGCACCGAAAGCCCTCCTGGTGCGGAGCGGGAGGCAGAGGAGACAACAATGGACACTGAAAGAATCCACAATGGAAACCAGCCCACTGGATTGTTCTCGCTCACCCTCCCCCTCAATATCCCACCGCAGCGACCATTAGAATGCCACCCCGGGGTTTCTTGGGAAACGAGTCACCTTGCGCACCTTCAGCACGGCCATCCTTGGCTAACAAGTCCGCCCGCGCGCCCACGCTTGGGCCTAAGCGCTCCCGAATTGACCTGCATGCTGCAGTGCTATCCAACCTACCTGTCTACACGCGCCGCGCGTGCCAGGCAGCCGGCCTGCGCGCCCCGCGCGCACCATGTCACCGCTGCTACCTGTCTACACGCACTGCGCGTGCCAAGCAGCCAGCCGCGCGCCCCGCGCGCACCATGTCACCGCTGGGTCGGTGACAGTATGCATGTCACTTATTAAGTGGAGTAGCAAACATCTAAAGTATTATCCCTAAGTTTCATCCAAAGTTTATTTCATTTTATATATTGCATAAACTATTTATTTCTTTTTCATTTCTTAATGTCACATGCTAGATAGGAGATCCATATGCATCTCTAATTAATAAGTTATTTATTTCTCACTTATTTCTCTCATTACTTCTCAAATGGTTTGATATTTATTTTCATGTGTCTAATTATATTATTTCTTATGTGGTATGATAAAGAGACGTACGAAAACATGGCTTCTTATCACAACTTTTGATGATCAAGTTGATCATATGATGAAGGGATGCATCTATTCTCACCCTTTCATATTTATAAATAAAGAAGGAGATCATCCTTTTTGTATTTTTATACTACACAAGATTATACAAGTGAAATAGAGAAGATTTTTGAGAGATCAAATGAATTCAAGTGCATCCTTTCAGTAATTAAGAAGACAGAATTGCCAGACTACGTACCTCACAAGGCCCAAAAATAAAATTGTTACCATCACATTCTGTCACACAGAAAAACTACAACCTAGCCACACACACACACACACACACACATATATATAGAGAATAGAGAGAATAACAAAACCAAAACCTAATAGAAGACCAGTTCTTATGCCAACAGTAATGAGGATTTGAACAACCAATCGAAAGCAATCCTAATTAAATAAGTATTTAGACTCCATGCTTGGTTTTCTTTCCAACATATTGACTCAAACTTACTAAATATATGATTCAAATGCCAACTTTCATCCATGGATCAAAAGACCCGAGCATTGACTAGTCGGCGCACATTCATGGGAAATATATCATTTGAATCACCATCAAGCATTCGTCGTGCTATATAACAATATTTGCAACATCAGTAGGGTGGTAGGGATCCCAAAAGACGTACTTTGATCGTTCAGGACAAATTTTAGAAGTTGAACCACAGGGTACCAATCCTCCAAATCACCCTATGAGGAAGCGGCATGAAGAATCAGCCACATCATCAGAGCCTGCAAAGAAAAATTTTAATTTAACCCAATATCGACAAAACAGTTTAAACACTGCTACAATGATCATTTTGTGATATAATACCATATTTCTTGTGATTTTGGATGATATCTGCCACGATACGGTAGACATCGGCATACAAAATAAGTACTCCTTCAAGGTTTGAGCTCAGCTCCATTACTAGATCCTTCAGTCTCTTGTTGTACTACTGAGCCATATAATTTGGGAACCCTACACAGTTGCTGCCTGCTGATGGATTGGTGTCCCTTTCAAATGGGATGCAGCCTAGGGGTCCAACATTTGCCACAACGATTTTCCTAGCACCCAAGAGATACAGTCTCTACATGACATAAAAATATCAAAAGTTGGATGTAGACATGGGCATTGGGCCGTGCCTGGCATGGCACGGCACGGCCCAGCCCACCATGCCTTAAGAATTGTCATGCCGTGCCTGGCACGGTCCATTTGTTAATGGGCCGTGCCTGGCACGGTACAGAAAAAAAAATTAAATTCATTACGGCCCTGGGGCCGTGCCATGGCACGGCCGTCTGGTGCCTAGGCACCAGCTAGGCCAATGGCCCAGCCGTTTTTAACGGCTATATAGCCGTTAAAGGCTGTTGGAAGGGGTTTAGACCATTTTACCCCTCCCAACAGTCATTTAATGGCTATATCAAAGGGTAGTTTTGGAAAAAAAATGGGAATTCTATAAATAGATGAACTCTTCCTCATTCTTACCACACCAAACCAACACCTCTATTACTACTATTTCTCTCTTCCAGCAAGTGCTCTAGTAGATTAGCAATTTAATTTTAGTTTGCAAGTGTTCTTATAAGTGGCAAGTGCTCAAGCAAGTAGTCAAGTGCTACAAGGTCAATTCTTGTTGAGAGGCGAGAGCGCAAGAGGAAGCTCACAAAACTCGGCTCCATGCCTCCACCTTTGATCTTTTCTCAATTCCTTTTTGTGGGTTAGTTTTTATTTTTTTACATTTATTAATTAAAAATTTTAGATATGGCATCTTTTAACGAAAGTAATTTTAACATGCACGCTTTTTCTGAGGGTGAGGAAACTAATCCTCAAGGATCCCAACCCCAATCCCAACTCCAAGTTCCATCTAGAGCTAGTGTCAATGAGTGTCAAACCTCTTCTCATAAGAGGACTAGTAATGTTTGGATTGATTTCGATAGAATTATGGTTGATAGAGTCTATAAAGCAAAATGTAAAAAATGTGCAAAACTTTACAGTTGTTCTAGTATCGGGGGAATAGGGCATCTAAGAAGACATCAAGAGAGTCATAGGATGCATGATTCCCATCAGCAAAGACTCCTTAATATACAAGAGGGATCACTTGTAGGCAATTTTGCATATAACCATGAAAATTAAAGAAAATTACTGGTAAGATGGATAGTTCAAGATAAATTACTTTTTAGTTTATCTGAATCTTATAATTTTGAAAGATATGTTCAATTAGGCCTACAACCTACTTATAAAAGAACTAGTAGTCGTACCTTTAGCAGAGTGGCTATGACAAACTTTTTAGCAATGAAACAAAGTTTAACGGAAAGCCTCTCAAATTTAAATGCTAGAATTTCTTTAACTTCTAATATTTGGTCGGCATCTGTAGGTAGTAATTGTTTTATTGCTGTTACTGCTCATTATATGATAATGATTGGCAATTAAATAAACGAATTATTGCTTTTCGTGCTTTTGATTTTTCACATTCAGGACAATAAATTTCAAATATTATTTATCAAACCGCATGCTCATATAATATTAATAATAAAATAATATCAATTACTTTTGATATTGCATCTAATAATAATTCTGCTGTTGTATTATTAAACGACTCTTTGCATCCCATTTTAGATAGACAATTATTTCATATTAGATGTGCATGTCATATATTAAATCTTTATGCTCAATCTGTCATGAACATAATTCAAGAGGTTATTTCAAAAATTAGAAATGCAGTTTCTTTTATTCATGCTTCAAGGTCAAGACTTCAAGAATTTAAACAATTATGTGTAGATCATGGTAAACATTTTAAAAAATTTAAACTTGATGTAATAACTTGTTGGAATAGTATCTATGCCATGATACATGATGCATATCCATATAAGAACTTATTAAGTGCTTATATTAATGAGCGTGGATTAGGATTTACATTGACTGAAGCTGATTGGAATCAAGGTAAAATTTTAGAAGATTTTTTGGTTACTTTTTATGATGCTACAAATGTTCTTTCATGTATTTATTATCCAACTTCTTGTTCATTTTTACAAAAAGCATATGTAATTAGTGAAAAATTTAAAGAATATAGATATCATGAAGTTTTAATGCCTATTATACATAATATGGAAACTAAATGGAATGAATATTGGAATAGGATATGTCCATTGCATAACTTAACTGCTATTTTTGATCCTAGAGTTAAATTAAATGGTGTAATTTTTTTAATTGATCAATATTATGAAAATATGAATCAAAATCCTGAACCTACTAAAGATGAGGTAATACGACTTTTTAATGATATTTATTATTTATATAATGATAAAATTTGTGGATCTACAATACTTGCTCAAAGCTCTGCTTCTTTTTCTAGATCTCGTTCGTCATCTATTTTTTCATTCATTAGAAGACACGCACATGCTTCATCTTCTTCATCTTTAGTAATGAATTGGAATTTTATTTACGAAACGATCTTCATTCTGCATATGATGAAGATCAAATAGAAGTCTAGATGTATTAGCTTGGTAGAAGAGTGTTAAAAATTAATATCCTGTTGTGTCTGCCATTGCACGAGATATTTTAGCTATGCCAATGTCTATAGTAGCATCGGAATCCGCTTTCAGTGCAAGTCGACGTATTTTGGATGAAAAGAGAAGTAGGATGACTGGCGAGATAGTTGAGATGCTTATCTGCTTCAAAGACTGGTTGGATGCTGAGGCGAGACTTCAAGATAAAGGTGAACATGACTTAACCAGCGAAGATGACGATGACACAAATACTACTGATGACTGATGAGTGATGAGTGAGTCATTTCTATTTTATAATTGTATATTTTTATTTTTAAATTTTTAAAAACTTAAAGTAAGTCATCTTTATTTTTTTCTTTCTATTTTTTTCTCCTTGCTTATTGTATTATGTTCTGGAGGTCAGGCCTAGCCTCCCTCTCTTCTGTACCATTTTGATTTTAAATTAATAAACTAGTAGGGGTCTATGCCAAACCCTCCACCATTAAGGTGGCTTTATATTAATAAAATTTTATTATTCTTAATAATTTTTTAATTTATTAAAAAAATATTTTTTTTACAATTTTTTTATTTGAGCCGTGCATGGGCCAGGCCCCGGGTGGGTCATGTCTGGCACAGCTCAGGCCCACCTGGGCCGTGCCAGGTGGGCCGTGCTGGCACGGCACGGCACGGCGGGCCGGCCCAGGCCCGTCATGGGTCGTGCCATGCTGGGCCAACAGAAAAAAAAAATTTTGTGCCCGGCATGGCATGGTTTACGGGGCCGTACCGGCATGGCACGATACTGTAGCAGTACTAGGCCGTGCCTGGTATGGCCCATGTGGGCCTGGGCCGTGCCATGCCATGGGCGGCACGGTCCAATGCCTACCTGTAACGATCCGGGCCCACGGGCCCGTTTCGTTACAGAAAGCAAGACGAACAAGGTCCACACCAATTGGATCCCTTTTTGGACTGTGATGGCCCAAGTTGGTGTGGAGCTTGTCTGTCTTGCTTTCTTGTAACGAAACGGGCCCGTTGGCCCGGGTCGTTACAATATGGTATCAGAGCCATGCACCAGTTGGAAGTGCAGGAGCTAAGGGCCACACAGGGCAAAGTGCTACATCCATGGGGGATGGGAGCCACCTCTTGAACCTGTGGGGGCCACCTCTAGAATCCTGCCTGCCTGGTGGTTGTGATCAATTGCCCCTGACGACGAGGACATCGCCTCTGTAAGGCGGGTAGATTATGATGCCCCTCCCAATAGTCCCACATTGAAAAATTAGGAATTGATTGAGTGGTTTATAATCGGTTAAGCAAGAAGGACAAGACACCAATTGGATCCCTTTTGGGCTGTGATGGCCCAAGTTGGTGTGGAGCTTATCTGTCTTGCTTTCTTGTAATGAAACAGGCCCGTGAGCCCGGGTCGTTATACTACCTCTAATTGGATGACATTGCCAGCCATCGTCATTGAAAGCATCCAAAACTTTATAACCATTTAAGAAACTTTTCCTGCTAATAATCGGGTCAGCAATATTTTATAAGTCCAAGTAAAGAAAGCTCCATAAAATAATTAAATAGATTTTCTTGACTAGCTATAAACCTGGCATAAATGCTTGTAAAACTTGGTGCCAAGTTTCTAATTTGGTAAGTTTAGGCAAGTAAAAGACTTGCAATTAATCCAAGAAGACAGTTGGTGCCCAGGGGGACCTAGTTTATGAAAATAAGAAAAACCCCTTAAAAATTCTTCCAGACTTGGAAAGAGTCCAACATAGACATGACATACCGTAGTAAAGTCAGGCATTGCTAATTAATAGACAGGCATATCTTTGTTGCAAAGGAATGCACAAGAAATAAATTGAGAAATAAGAGATTACTATTAATTGTGTCCTGTATTTTGAGATCATGATCTCTACAAATTGTTCTGGCGATGCTACAGCTCTTCCAGGCACTGAAACAGCGGGAGTCAAGTAATTGTTGATGAAATCATTAGAACCAATGATAGAGAAGAGTGCATTTCTTAACAGAATCAAAGCTGCAGGCATTCCGAGGCTTGAGATTATGTATTCCCTGGTATTTGTAAAGTCATCTATCTGTGCATCTATATTAATGCGTCCACGCTACAAAGCATTAAGAAATCTCTTATGGCTTCTCTTCAAAAGACACTTCACATGTTAAACAAACGTTTGATAACAAGCAACTCTTTGGAGCATGTACCCTTTCTTTTCTTTATTTTTCTTTCCATATTTTTTTTTACTTTTTTTTGAGAAATGTGGTGAGAATGTCACCTCCCAGGTTAGCAAATAGAACATTCCCCAATAAAGATTATATAAGTAGCAGTGTTTGAAAGGGATGTTATCTTCTACCACAAAGAGAAAGTTAGAATATCCATGATACTATTTGCTGAAGTAGAACTAGACATTGTTATGCTTGAAACAGTCATGCTGGATGTAATAACTCATCGCAATAGATGGTCCTATTTTTATTACGATCATTTTCACTAATTAATAAGTGATAACGGTATCTTAAATGTTAAACGTCTGCTTAATGGAAGCAAGCGGTGGAATGGAAGGGATTTAAGTATCTCTTTAAATAGGGATCCCTTCTTTCGATACAATCTTATCGAAAGAAAAAAAAAAAATCAAAACAGGCGGAGGCATTGGGTCCCTGATCAAGAGCACATCCTGAGGGCATATACTATCAGAGTGCGATGGCTCATTGATTGGAAGCGCTCAATCAAGATCCATAGAGAGGAGAAGAAGATCAAAATCCATAGAGATGAGAAAGATCAAGATCCATCGAGATCCTGATTCAGATCTTCTAGAGGTATATCGAAAGCAATGGATGGAGGTAATAAAAAAGATCCTAACTATTAACTCTATGCAATATTGTGTAGATTGTTAATAGTTTTCTTACAGTTAGTATCAGAGCTTTATATCTCTGCCTTGTTTTTTTTTATTGTGAGCGTTTCCATCATTGGAGACTTGATTATTTTATTATTCATAGGCTTTTTGGTCTCTATTTCTCTCACATAGGGATAGTCCAAGGGGAGGCTACCGGTAGTACCCTGGATTATTTGATCCAACGAATGTGTGGTAGGAATATTAGGGACACACCAAAGGGAGGCTACTGGTAGTACCTTAGTGCGTTTTACCCAACTACCTACATATCGGAAGAGTTAATAGATTGCCATGAAGTTTGTTTGAGAGATGGTTACTCTTTGGTCTTTTCCTTTTTAATCCTACATTTATGGTTCCGATTTTTGCTTCTCGGTTCTTCACTTTGATTTATTGTTTCGAAATTTTGAGCAACCGAATTTATAACTTACTTGATATTAGATATCGTTGCTTGGAAACATATTTTGTTGAAAAGGAAAGAATTCTGTGCGTTTTCGGTTTTGTCGCATCATGGATTTCTCGGGCATTAATTCTTGCATTAAAGAAAGGAAACGCGGTTCGGTTTTCGATTTTGGGTCTTTCAGTTTTCTCACGGGATTTAAAATCTGAATTGGTTAAATTTTAAATGCATTTATTATCTATTTAATATTTTATTAAATCATGTGACATGATTTATTTTTATCATTTGTTCTTAAGTTTAAATTTTTGTATTAAAATACGTCTCCTGAGTCTCTATGCCTACGGTGTTTTGCATAGACTGGCCCAAGGGAATAATGAGCTATGGCCGGACGTGTTTTAATTAACAAAAAAATTTTTTAAGATGATAATTTCAAAAAAAATTCATTAAATAGATAATTGAAATGTTGTCTCCTATTTTGCATACTAGATTTATTCTATGCATAAATTTGGTGGTAATATGAAAATAACAGTGCAAATCCTTTCAAGGTCTGATTGGTCAATTGGTGTCTAGAAAAGTAAAGAGATTGTGGTTATTTAATTGGTTCCGTTGACTGACCTAAGGAAAGCAACAGGGGGACCCCCACTTCTCTTTCATTGGCCTGGCCAATTTGATTAACTCAGATCTTGATTTGTAAATGTCACATTGATTAAGATCACTACCTAATAATCATGCTAAATTGGTTAATATATATGCATATAATGGAATTCAAATGTCATGTGATCAATATGATTTTGATTAATTAAGGAGTAGCCACAGCATCTTTGATTAATCAAAATTATATATTGAGTTGCAAAGGTCACATAAGGTTAGATGATATTAATTGTGATTAATTATATTAATGTAATCAATCTTATCCCACATAAATTTTTATTGCACTAATATAATTAATTAGGATGCGATAACAAATTATTTTCTTAATTACCCACATGAATTAAGAAAGGAATATAATTTGTTAGTCACATTATTAAGTTAATGAGTCTATTTGAGTATAATAACTTAGCCCACATGTAGTTATTATATGTTATTGATCATGTTATTGCATGTTTACATTGGTAAGACATGACATCAAGTTATATGCCTCAAATTCAATTACATGAACATGATTTTTATTTTTATGCAGCTATTTTTCCTGTTAATATTTCTGATATGAAATGTGATGTTTCCGATTTAAGTGGTGATAATTATAAATTATGGAAGGAGAGAATTCTTCTTCAATTAGGGTGCATGGATATTGACTATGCTATCAGGAAGGATGAACCACATTCAGTTACATCTACTAGCACTTAGGCTGAGATTGCTGCATATGAACGATGGGAGCAGTCCAATCGCCTCAGTATGATGTTCATACGTACTAAGATTTCTGCTAGTATACGTGGTTCAATTCCTGAGTGCAAAAATGTCAAGGAACTTCTGAAGGCTATTGATGCACAATTTGAGTCTTCAGATAAGGCACTGGCTAGCACCCTAATGACAAAATTGTCATCAATGAAGCTCACTACTGTTGGAGGTGTGCGTGAGCACATCATGAAGATGAGGGATATTGTGGCTCAGTTGAAATCCCTAGAGGTTGAGATGTCAGAATCTTTCTTGGTGCACTTTATTTTAAGCTCACTCCCACAGCAGTATAGTCCCTTCAAAATATCTTACAACACACATAAGAACAAATGGTCAATTAATGAACTTCTGACCATGTGTGTTCAAGAGGAAGGGAGGCTGATTTTAGAAATAGAGAAATTGCACATTTAGTCACTCAGTGAAAGACTAAAGCTCCCAAAGCCAAACGCAAAGGAAAGGATAAAGTATCCATCCATACAGATGACAAGAATGAATCCAAGTGCTTCTTTTGCAGGAAGAAAGGGCATATAAAGAAAGATTGTCTCAAATTCAAAGCTTGGCTTGACAAGAAAGGTACTCTAACCTCATTCGTATGTCATGAATCTAATTTGGTTATATGTCATAACACATGGTGGATTGATTCTGGTTCTACAATCCATGTTTCAAATACCTTGCAGGGTTTTCTAAATCAAAGGAAACCATTGGGAAGTGAACAAAACATCTATTCAGGAAACAAGATGAGTTCACATGTGGAAGCAATTGGGACGTGCAGACTTATTTTACACTCTGGTTTTGTTTTGGATTTGAAAAAAGACATTTTATATTCCAAGTTTCTCTAGAAATTTGATTTCAGTGTCAAGGCTTGTACCAGCAGGATACTCCTTTAATTTTAATAAAAGCTCTGTTGATTTATTTTATAAATCTAAGCTTATTGGGAATGGTATATTGTCAGACAATCTTTTTTAAATTAATTTAAAAAATAATACCACTTATAATGTGATGCACACCCAAACTAGTATGAAAAGATGTGTTATGAATGAGAATTCCTCTATTTTGTGGCATCGGAGATTAGGTCATATCTCTATTGAGAGAATTAAAAGATTAGTAAAAGATGGAGTACTTGATACTCTTGATTTTACTGATTTTGGCACTTGTGTGGACTGCATAAAGGGAAAGCAAACTAACAAGTCCAAGAAAGATGCCAAGAGAAGTTCGGAAATACTGGAGATCATACATACGGATATCTGTAGCCCAGATATGGATTCGTATGGTCAGAGATACTTAATCTCATTTATTGATGACTATTTACGATATATGTATCTCTACCTACTTCTTTTCTTTATTTTTCTTTCCATATTTTTTTTTTACGTTTTTTTGAGAAATGTGGTGAGAATGTCACCTCCCAGGTTTGCAAATAGAACATTCCCCAATAAAGATGATATAAGTAGCAGTGTTTGAAATGGATGTTATCTTCTACCACAAAGAGAGTTAGAATATCCATGATACTATTTGCTGAAGTAGAACTAGACATTGTTAAGCTTGAAACAGTCATGCTATGGGATGCCAGCCAGACAATAAGGTTACTCATCCTGATAGCATGATGTTATTAGTGCAATTCACAGAAACTGCTTTGATTCATGATCATGACAAACAAAGTGAATGCCATATTGATGAGGAGAACTTTTTTGTAACTGACTGGCAGTCTGGTACCTTATAGTGTTATTTGTCAATGAAATAGAATTCATCTGATACAGTGGAAAACCTTTTGAAAATAAAAAAAAAAGGAAAGAAATCCTTGTAGGAAGCATTAAGTAGTGACCATATCTGTAACCTCTAGGCCTTATCATCTTTACTCGGGGTTGGCTTAATGTGCAAGCATCTGCCCATTTATTTAATGCTTAACAGCAGCATATGAGTTGATGAGCATCGTAATTATATGATCAATTGGCAAGAAAAGGCACATAATAGCTGATATGACTGATCCCATGCCGTCAAAATAGACGGTAACGGCGGCTATCGAGCATTCCCCCACCCCCGGGACTCCCTCGGAGTCGCTGGGTGGGGCCATCAGTCCTTGACCCCGGGACCCCCTCGGGGTCGGGGCGCATCAGCGTTCCCCCACCCCCGAGACCCCTTCGGGGTCGCTGGATGGGGCCGTCAGTCCTTGACCCCGGGACCCCCTCGGGGTCGGGGCGCATCAGCGTTCCCCCACCCCCGGGACCCCCTCGGGGTCGCTGGGTGGGGCCGTCAGTCCTTGACCCCGGGACCCCCTCGGGGTCGGGGCGCATCAGCGTTCCCCCACCCCCGGGACCCCCTCGGGGGTCGCTGGGTGGGGCCATTAGTCCTTGACCCCGGGACCCCCTCGGGGTCGGGGCGCATCAGCGTTCCCCCACCCCCGGACCCCCTCGGGGTCGCTGGGTGGGGCCGTCAGTCCTTGACCCGGGACCCCCTCGGGGTCGGGGCGCATCAGTGTTCCCCACCCCCGGGACCCCCTCGGGGGTCGCTGGGTGGGGCCGTCAGTCCTTGACCCCGGACCCCCTCGGGGTCGGGGCGCATCAGCGTTCCCCCACCTCGGGACCCCCTCGGGGTCGCTGGGTGGGGCCATCAGTCCTTGACCCCGGGACCCCCTCGGGGTCGGGGCGCATCAGCATTCCCCCACCCCCGGGACCCCCTCGGGGTCGCTCGGTGGGGCCGTCAGTCCTTGACCCCGGGACCCCCTCGGGGTCGGGGCGCATCAGCGTTCCCCCACCCCCGGAACCCCTCGGGGGTCGCTGGGTGGGGCCATCAGTCCTTGACCCCGGGACCCCCTCGGGGTCGGGGCGCATCAGCGTTCCCCCACCCCGGGACCCCCTCGGGGTCGCTGGGTGGGGCCATCAGTCCTTGACCCCGGGACCCCCTCGGGGTCGGGGCGCATCAGCGTTACCCCACCCCCGGGACCCCCTCGGGGTCGGGGCGCATCAACATTCCCCCACCCCCGGGACCCCCTCGGGGTCGGGGCGCATCAGCGTTCCCCCACCCCCGGGACCCCCTCGGGGTCGCTGGGTGGGGCCATCATCCTTAACCCTCGGACCCCCTCGGGGTCGGGGCGCATCAGCGTTCCCCCACCCCGGGAACCCCTCGGGGTCGCTGGGTGGGGCCATCAGTCCTTGACCCCGGGACCCTCTCGGGGTCGGGGTGTGCTGGCATTTCCTTGTCCCCGTGACCCTCACCGACCTCAAGGTGTGCCAGCATTCTCCCACCCCTGGGACCCCCTCCGGCTCCAGGGTGGGGAATCATCAGCGACCAGCATGCAACTCAACTGCCAAGGAAAACGACAACTACCAGGTCGCACGGTGCTCACACATGATTTTCAGCGCATGGCCATACCTCGCCACGGCGTACGATTCGGTACTCCCGTGATTGCACCCTGTTACGGAGGGCCATGCCTTATAACGGAGTTTGGCACGTTGCATGTCTCTGTGCATCACCATGCCTCGCTACGGCGTACGTTTCGCTACCACTGGCAATGGTGCCCGGTCCTATCAACCGGCGGCATTTACTGAACGCCTTCACAGCTACCGGACACGTATGATACCACACGCAGCGATGGTACGATGGTGATCTCCCAGAGCTGTAAGCTAGGGTGTTCGGACAGGTATAAAGACACGTGCTCACATTGTAAGTAGGATCTGAACTCTGGTTTTTCGGAGCTTTCTTCCTCCCAGCAAAAACTCTAACCGCCTCAGCTCTTCTTCGCTGGAGCGGTTCTCTGTCTGAGCCCAAGTAACTGACTTGATCATCGGAGGGTCCCCACCGGCGCCATCGGTCTCCGGGGACTTTTCTTGCAGGACTTCGAGGAGAAGAACGTCTGTCTTCCCCGATGCTTGAGGAAGGCGACTTGGCATCATCAGATTGGCGCCAGGAAGGGGGAGTGTAAGAAAGATGTCGAACCAGTAGCTTTCTTCTTCTCCTATCTTCGAGCTCTTAAAGCCATGGTGACGACTCGAACGAAAGGAGTTTAGCCGGTCGCGCTGGGGGGCAGCGCTGCGGGGCTGGTCCACCCGCGGAGGCCCCCCCGGCTCTCGCATCCAGTCTCCCGAAGCCTCTGCATCTCTGGGGGCAGGGCCTTCTGCTCCACAGAATGATGTTCCTGCGTCTGCTCCGCAACAACCCCAGGAGGATCGATTCATCGCTATGGCCACGCAGGTCCAGTCGTTGGCAGCGATGGTTCAGGGCCTGCAGCATCAGCAAGCGGCCTTGCGACAGCCGGAGCTGGACCCATCTATTCCGGGGGTGATGCAGCCTAGCCAGCATTCCTCCCGCCGGAGATCGCCAATTCCTGCAGATCATCGCCGCCAATCCCCGACCAAGCCACATCACCGTGAAGCATCCAAAAGGCTCGGTCTCCCTCTCGCCACGCCAGCGTTTCTCCTAAACGGCGACACGGAAAGGAGGCGGAGCGCCCGTGCCGGCATCACCGTCCTCGCTCTTCTTCTGAATCTTCGGGAGAGGGCTCCTTTGATGGCCGAATGCCTCGTCGAGCCGAACGTCGACTGGAGGAGTGTAATCAGAAGCTGGAGGAGCTTAGCCGTCGGATCACCCACCTGCCAGAGACGGATTACGACAGTCGGCCTCCCCTGTCCCGCCGCATCATGGAGGAGCCCATCTCCACCAGGTTCCACCTTCCTCAGCTGGACCCATACGACGGAACTACGGACCCCCTGGACCATTTGGAGAGCTACAAGGTACTCATGCAAGTTCAGGGGGCCACTGACTCACTCATGTGTGTTGCCTTCCCGGCTACTCTGAAAAAGGCTGCCCGGGCTTGATATTCTCGCCTGCCGCCGCAAAGCATCGATTCCTTCCGCCAGTTGGAGAGGGCTTTTTTGGCCCACTTTGACGCCTGCCGGAAGATCCCGAGGGTGGCGGACAGTTTGTTTGCCGTCCAGCAGAAGAATGGCGAACCTCTGCGGGATTATGTTGCCCGGTTCAAAGAGGCCGCCCTGGAGGTCTACAACCTGGAAGACTCAGTGGCTACCCTGGCCCTGAAGCGGGGACTTCGCCCTTCTCGCTTCGCATACTCTCTTGACAAAAAGCCACCGGGCTCCTACTCCGAACTTTTGATCCGTGCCCAGAAGTACATCCGGGCGGACGAAGCTGACTTTTCCCGGTGCGAAGCTGGTGGAATATCCCCAGGAAGCCGAACTAGCCAGAACCTGCAGAAGCCCGCCCCAGGAGGCCTGAGCCTCCTCGCCGACCAGAGAACCGTCCTCGACCTCCTACACCGAGAGACGGGCCTTACACCCCGCTGCTGGCCCCAATATCTCAGATCCTACTTGAGATTGAGGGGGAGCCTTACCTGCAGCGCCCTCCTCCCATCAATCCGAAGATCCCCCGGAACAAGAACCTCTACTGCCGTTACCACCGAGACCATGGCCACAACACCGACGACTGTCGGCAGCTGAAGAAGGCCATTGAAGACCTTATCCAACGGGGCCACCTGGGAAAATTCATCCAGAGGGAGGAGCTCCCGGCCCATCAGCGCCCGCGCCGCCAGTGATCAATAACGCCCCGACGGAGAAGACGGTGGCGATGATTTCCTGGGGGGCAGGAGGCCCGTCGAAGAGACCAAGGGGAGAGGGGGGAGCGGAAACTGTAATTCCTTTTTTCGAAAGGGACCTGGAGGGGTTGTAAATAAAGATGATGATAGCGTCGTCGTGTCCATGACGATTGCTAAGCACCTGTAAAAAGAATCCTAGTCGACAGTGGAAGTTCCGTAGATATTTTGAACTACGATGCCTTTGTTTGCATAAACCTGTCGCATGATCTGCTCCAACCTGTCACCACGCCTTTGATGGGATTCACAGGAGATTCCGTAAGGGTCGAGGGGGAAATTACTCTCCCCATAACGGCTGGTACGGCTCCATGCCAAAGCACTGTCCTTATAAAATTTTTGGTGGTCCATGTGCCCCTGGCGTACAATGCGATTCTTGGGAGGCCCGGGCTCAACCTCTTGGACGCCATCATATCCACCAAGCGGCTCCTTGTGAGGTTCCCAACCAGCGGAGGGGTCGGCGAAATGCGAGGGGAGCAGGGCCTACCGGCACTTTGCTACCACTTGGCCCCTAGTCCCCAGGAGGCGGCATATGCACCGCCATCTGCGCCGGCACCTAGGCCCTTGACCCATGAGACTTGGAAAGGAGCGGGGAACCGGCCGAGCGGCTGCTCACTTTCCCCCTCGGGGAGGACCCCGTGCAGACGGTTCGAGTTGGAGCCTTACTTCCGGAGGGAGCTCGTGGCCGGCTCCTTACCTTTCTGTGGGCCAACGCCGACGTCTTTGCATGGTCTGCGTCCGACATGCCCGGGATCCCAGAGGAGGTGATTACACACCAACTCAATATTCGACCGGAGTGCCGGCCCATCAGACAGAAGAAAAGGAGTTTTGCCCCGGACCGGCAGAAGGCTGTTGACGAGGAGGTGCGGAAGCTGCTGGCGGCTGGTCACATCCGCGAGGTGCGCTACCCGACTGGTTGGCAAACGTCGTGATGGTTCGCAAGGCCAGTGGAAGCTGGAGAATGTGCGTGGACTTCACCGACCTCAATAAGGCGTATCCCAAAGACAGCTTCCCGCTGCCCGAATCGACCAGTTGGTAGACGCCACCTCCGGGCACAAGACGCTCAGTTTCATGGATGCGTTCTCGGGCTATAACCAAATCAAGATGAGCCCAACTGATGAAGAAGCGACCTCATTTGTCACGGAGAAAGGGATCTATTGTTACAGGGTGATGCCCTTTGGATTGAAAAACGCCGGGGCTACTTATCAAAGATTAATGAACAAGGTCTTTGAGAGCTAGCTGGGGCGCAACATGGAGGTATATGTGGATGACATGCTGACCAAGAGCACCAGTGCAGAGGACCATGTAGTTGACCTCAAGGAGACTTTCAACAATCTGTGCTGGTACCGGATGAAGCTCAACCCCCACAAATGCGCCTTCGGAGTAGCAGCGGGCAAGTTCCTGGGTTTCATGGTGACCCAGCGCGGGATTGAAGCCAACCCGACAAGATTAGAGCTATCCTGGAGATGCGGCCTCTGGCCAACAAGAAGGAGGTGCAACGCCTGACGGGGAGGGTGGCGGCCTTGAGTCGTTTTATGTCAAGGTCGGCGGAGAGGTGTCTGCCCTTCTTCAAGGCGCTGCGCAAGATCAACGGCTTTGAGTGGACGAAAGAGTGTCAGGGCTCCTTTGAAGAATTGAAGCAATTTCTCTCCACTCCTCCGCTGTTGTCCAAGCCTGAAAATGGAGAAGAACTCTTCTTATATCTGGCCACTTCCCCCGAGGCTGTTAGCTCCGTACTTGTGCGCATGGATGCTGGCGGAGCCCAGAAGCCAATCTATTATACCAGCAAAGTACTCCATGACGCTGAGACCAGGTATTCGAAAACCGAGAAGATTATCTTCGCCTTGGTAGTCTCTACTCAGCGCCTTCGGCCTTACTTTCAAGCCCATCCCATCGTGGTGCTTACGGACCAGCCCTTACGAGCTATCTTGTCTCGCCCCGACACCTCCGGCCGTTTGGCCAAGTGGGCCATTAAGCTAAGTGAGTTCGACCTGTCCATCCGGCCAAGGTCAGCCATGAAGTCCCAGGTATTGGCAGATTTCCTGGTCGAGTGCTCCTGGACCGAGAAGGACATGGAGGAGGCGCGACCGGAGGAGTGTGTGGACTCACCCTCATCCGAGGAGGCGGAGGACTGGATCCTGTATGTGGATGGGGCGGCGAACTCTCAAGGGAGCGGAGCTGGACTTATTCTCACGAGCCCGGAAGGAGACGTAGTGGAGTACGCTCTCAGATTCCAGTTCCCAGCAACTAATAATCATGCGGAGTATGAAGCTTTGCTGGCGGGGATGAGATTAGCTGAGGAGCTAGGCGCGGGGCGCCTGAGGGCCTTCACGGACTCTCAACTCATTTCTGGGCAAATCGCTGGGGAGTACGAGGCTAGGGACCCAACCATGTCCCGCTACTTGAGCAAGGTGTAGTCCCAGGCATCTCGTTTTTCTTACTTCCGCGTCAGCTATATCCCCAGAGCTGAGAACGCCAGGGCTGACGCGTTGTCCCGCTTGGCCACTTCGGTCGACGGGACGTTGGGAAGGACATATGTGGAACACCTACAAGTCCCAAGCACTGAGGCCGCGGATGAAGCATTGCCAGTGGAGCAGGAGCCTTCCTGGATGGATACCTACATCTGGTACTTGACTAACGGTACTCTCCCGGAGAACCCCGCTGAAGCCAAGCTGCTCAGGCGAAGGGCCCCGAGATTCTTGATGATGGACGGGAAGCTTTATCGGAGATCCTTCTCATACCCAGTTCTCAGGTGTGTGGGGCCAACTGAATCGGATTACATCCTCAGGGAGATCCACGAAGGCATATGCAGGAGTCACCTGGGGGGCAGGGCCCTAGCCTACAAGGCCCTGCGCCAAGGGTATTTTTGGTTGACGATGAAGGAAGATGCGGCCGAGCTTGTCAAGAAATGTGATAACTGCCAACGTCACGCCAATATCCAGCGACAGCCGACGTCTCACCTGACCCCCTTGGTAGCACCTTGGCCCTTCGCTCAGTGGGGCATGGATATCCTAGGGCCATTTCCCTCGGCCTCTGGGTAGCGGAAGTTCCTCTTGGTGGCAGTGGATCACTTCACCAAGTGGGTTGAAGCCAAGGCTCTGGCCAAGATTACCGAAAGCAAAGTGAGATCTTTCTTCTGGAGGCCAATCATATGTCGGTTCGGACTGCCGCGCATACTAGTCACTGATAATGGCCGGCAGTTTGACAATGCGCCTTTCCGGGAGTTCTGCTCCGAGCTGGGTATCTGTCAGAGGTTCACTTCCGTCGGGCATCCTCAAACCAACGGGGCAGTTGAAGTGACAAACCGGATCATTCTCCAAGGGTTGAGATCCCGATTAGATGGCTGCAAGGGGCAATGGGTGGAGGAGCTCCCCAACGTGCTATGGGCCTATCATACAACGCCGCGAGCCCCCACTGGTGAAACGCCGTTCAGCTTAGTCTTTGGCTCTGAGGCTGTTATCCCTGTGGAGATCGGTGCGCCCAGCCCCCGGGTGGAAGCCTATAGCGAGGAAGGCAACCCTGACCAACTGCGAGCCAACCTCGACCTAGTGGAGGAGGTACGAGATCGGGCGCGGCTCCGAATGGTAGTCTACCGACAATGGGCCGCGAAATACTACAACGCTCGCATGCGCCCCCGGACGTTCCTGCGGGAGACCTGGTCCTCCGACGGGCCGAGGTCTCGAAGCCAGCTGAGGGAGGCAAGTTAGCCCCAAACTGGGAGGGACCTTACCGTATCACCGAGATGCTCCGCCACAGAGCTTATAAAATTGAAGGACTTGATGGGACACCACTCCCTAGGACGTGGAATGCGGATAACCTCCATCGGTATTATCAGTAATGTATCCCTCCTTTCATGTTAAATATTATCCCTGTATTCATTTGGGTTTACGCCCCTTGTTCAATATTAACAAGATTCAATTTTAGCTACTTAAATCTTCACAACAAAAGCCCGGCACCCCGTCGACACTCAAAGCCCTGCACTAGCCAGACATAAAGCCCAGTGTACCACTGGCAGAGTAGTGTACCACTGGCTCTCAACAACAAAAGCCCGACACCCCGTCGGCACTCAAAGCCCTGCACTAGCCAGGCATAAAGCCCAGTGTACCACTGGCAGAGCAATGTACCACTGGCTCTCAACAACAAAAGCCCGGCACCCCGTCGGCACTCAAAGCCCTGCACTAGCCAGGCATAAAGCCCAGTGTACCACTGGCAGAGCAGTGTACCACTGGCTCTCAACAACAAAAGCCCGGCACCCCGTCGGCACTCAAAGCCCTGCACTAGCCATGCATAAAGCCCAGTGTACCACTGGCTCTCAACAACAAAAGCCCGGCACCCCGTCGGCACTCAAAGCCCTGCACTAGCCAGGCATAAAGCCCAGTGTACCACTGGCAGAGCAGTGTACCACTGGCTCTCAACAACAAAAGCCCGGCACCCCATCGGCACTCAAAGCCCTGCACTAGCCAGGCATAAAGCCCAGTGTACCACTGGCAGAGCAGTGTACCACTGGCTCTCAACAATAAAAGCCCAGCACCCCGTCGGCACTCAAAGCCCTGCACTAGCCAGGCATAAAGCCCAGTGTACCACTGGCAGAGCAGTGTACCACTGGCTCTCAACAACAAAAGCCCGGCACCCCGTCGGCACTAAAAGCCCTGCACTAGCCAGGCATAAAGCCCAGTGTACCACTGGCAGAGCAGTGTACCACTGGCTCTCAACAACAAAAGCCCGGCACCCCGTCGGCACTCAAAGCCCTGCACTAGCCAGGCATAAAGCCCAGTGTACCACTGGCAGAGCAGTGTACCACTGGCTCTCAACAACAAAAGCCCGGCACCCCGTCGGCACTCAAAGCCCTGCACTAGCCAGGCATAAAGCCCAGTGTACCACTGGCAGAGAAGTGTACCACTGGCTCTCAATAACAAAAGCCCGGCACCCCGTCGGCACTCAAAGCCCTGCACTAGCCAGGCATAAAGACCAGTGTACCACTGGCAGAGCAGTGTACCATTGGCTCTCAACAACAAAAGGCCGGCACCCCGTCGGCACTCAAAGCCCTGCACTAGCCAGGCATAAAGCCCAATGTACCACTGGCAGAGCAGTGTACCACTGGCTCTCAACAATAAAAGCCCGGCACCCCATCGGCACTCAAAGCCCTGCACTAGCCAGGCATAAAGCCCAGTGTACCACTGGCAGAGCAGTGTACCACTGGCTCTCAATAACAAAAGCCCGGCACCCCGTCGGCACTCAAAGCCCTGCACTAGCCAGGCATAAAGCCCAGTGAGCCGCTGGCGGAGCGGTGCACCACCGGCTCTTCACAACCAAGACCCAACACCCGACGGCACAGTCCCGCTAGTCAGGGCATTACGCCGGTAGCCCCAAGGAGCCTACCTATCTAACCTCTAACCGGCGGCGTTCCGGCTCCGAGAATTCAACCCTCCCTGGCTCTAAACTTTCGGGTTTAAATAGCTAGGACGGGCTGGTTCGGGTGGCGAGTTGCCTCCGATACTATTAGAGCTAATGGGGCGATAAGGCTACATATCAGTCGATGAAGTCAGTGACAATTCAGAAGGCGTTTTGAAGAGTATTCTCGTTGATTGAGAGAGACTACAAAATGCCGACGTTGTCAGGCTTACAAAAAAAAAAGAGAGGGGCAAAATTACAAGTGCGAGCTCACGGCTCTGCCGGCGCGGGCTCATCATCAGAAGGGGCCAAGTCAGATAACCGCTCCAATTCAACCTCCAGGGCCCGGGGGAAGTTCAGGTCTCTGGCCACCTTCTCTTTGCCATGCTGGAACCCGTCAAGAAATACCGCTGCTGAAGCCTCGGCCAAGTCGTCTGCGAAGCGCCCGAACGCCTTGTATTCCTCTATGAGCCCAGCAGCTCGGGTTTTCTCTGCGGAAAGGGCTTCCGCCGCGATCCTCTTGGCCTCCCGAGCGCGGCTTACCTCCTCCTCGCATCGGCAGGTTTCCTCCCTCGCCACTCTGGCCTCT
This sequence comes from Calamus simplicifolius, assembly GCA_900491605.1. NCBI lineage: Eukaryota > Viridiplantae > Streptophyta > Magnoliopsida > Arecales > Arecaceae > Calamus > Calamus simplicifolius. The sequence goes on along the minus strand of UESW01002671.1, from coordinate 145,783 downwards.
TCCCTCGCCGCTCTTGCCTCTTCCGCCGCCGCACCCGCCCGATTTTCAGCCTCCTGGAGAGCTGAGGTTAATTCGGAGATGTGCATATCTCTGGCCATGACAGCGCTCACAGCCTCCGTCATTTGGGAGAGCGCTGCGCGCGCACGGTCGGCTTCAATCTCTGCCCGGCTCTGGGCGGCCTTCACCTCGCTCGCACAGGTGTCTTTGACCGACTCCAGCACCTTCTCGGCCACCTCCGCACGGCGCTGGGCCTCCTCAACCTCTTTCTGTGTCTCCCGCAGAAGATTTTGCCCTCCGTGAATCACCTCCCTGGCGGCCTTTAAGGAGTGCGCGATCTGCACGTATGAGCCCCAGGTCAGCGAGGTAAAATGTGTATATGTATGAGATAGAAGGTAAGGGGTGAGAAGATCGCTTACCCTGACGACGGCGGCGTAGGAGTCCCGAAAGAACGCACCCGCTCTCTGGTGGCTGAGGTCCTCAATGATCCTAGGATCAAAGACTGGGCCCAAGGCTTGCTCAGCCCAGTGGCCGTCATCCAGAGAGTTTCGGGGCGACCTAGGCTCATCCTCGCCTCCCTCCGCCACCTCGGCTGTCCCCGGTTCCTTGCGCGGGCCACCTCTGGGCGACCCCTCGGAGGGTGGACTTGCGGGGCCAGACGGTCCTTCACCCCAGTCCCTGGTGGCGTCTAGTGGGGTCGATCCCCCAGGAGCCGGGAGTTCTTTAGCCGGTATGGACTCCCTTACGACTGGCTCTCCAGCAGCGGCTCCCACGGTCGTTCCCACCTCTGGAGGAGTGTCGACTGTGAGGTTGACCTCCGGGACAATCGGGACATTTTGCGGGGCGGGGGTGGGGAGACTAGTGCCGGAGGGGAGGCACAGGCCGTCGGGTGCTTCGGGGCTGGGGCCTGCTGACCTCCGGATAGCCCTTCCCGGGCCCTTTTCTTGGAGGCGGCTCTCAACAGCTTTGCCGCCGGTATCTTCATCGTTGCATGATATAAGTTGGGTTTTCAGAACAAAATTCAAAAAAAAAAAAAAAAAAGAGAAGAGAGAAGGAAAGGGACAAAGGAGCGAAGTTTTTGGCTAAGGGTGGAAGGGGCTTACCCCGGTGGGAGATGAGGCCCGCCGACTCCAGGTTGTCCTCCGATAGCAGCAGTGTGTATCGGGGAATCTCGGTGGCTAGTAGTAATCCCAATGCCTCCCGGTCCCCAGGCTGGATCGCAACGGCATTCCCCCGGAGGTCGGGGTCTCCCCACTGGGGCCAGACTTGATCAACACTGGCAAAGAAGAAGCGGGATTTCCATCCCTTAATCGACGAAGGCAGAAGGAGCTTTAGGACCCTATTGGGTCGGGGCTGGAACAGCCACCAACCCTTTTGGGCTCGGAGGGAATAAAAAGATCGGAACAGACTGATTCGGGGGGTGATGTTTAGGTGATGACAGAGAATGGCGAAGGCACTAACGACACGGTAAGAGTTTGGAACTAGCTGGGAAGGGGTCAAAGAATAGAAGTCGAGGAGATTGACGAAGAAGGGGGGAAAGGGAGGCCGGAGACCCGCCTGTAGGCAGATCTCGTAAAGAGCCACCCGACCGGGCCGGGAGGAGATGACCCTGTCGTCGGAGGTTGGCGGGAATAGCTTGATCTCCCTGGGGATCCCATAGCGGGCCCGGATCCTTTCCAGGTCCAACCGTGTCATTGTGGAGGCTGTCCCCTCTGGGGACTCCTCCACCCTCGAGGAGGCACCGGCTCCCAGCCGGCGGCCCCTCGATGGGGCTCCACCGGTGACCCGTCACCGGGCCAGAGGGATGCGGTCCTCTGAGTCAGAGGACCACTCAATTGGGGGAGAGGGAGTAGGAGAGATACGACGGCTTACAGAGGGAGGACAGTTCTCAGAACTGCCCTCCGAGGTCCAGTAGGGGGAACTCATAAGTGAGGAGGTAAGCCTAAGGTGGGGAAAGCTGACCTGGAAGAAGAAAGACCAGCGCGGGCTCGCAGGTTGCAGAGGAAATTGGGGAGCAAGCGAGGAAGAAGACAATGGCAAGGCGGTATGACGTCAGTTCCCCCTTTTTACCTAGCATTATCGGGCTTTCAAAATGTCCCACCATGTCTCGTCGGCCGCGTGGCTCCTTGCCATACGCTGGCTCGCCTTGAGGAACACCCCGGCACATGGTGCGACACGACCCCAGCCAGTGGTGGGACCCCGCTGACGTCGCCGTAATGAAAGGAAATGATGGTGCGGCTTTTCGCCCGAGCCCCAAAGGGCCTGTCCTCACTTTCGAGGGCGATCACGGCAGGCAGTGTATGGAAGGCCGCCTCCTTACATTCCCCACACTGTCCGCATAAAGGACAAGGATGGGGATGGGCCACGTGGAGAACGCCCCTTGAGCCTCAGCGGTGGGACCCACTTCGCCCCAGGAGCGAGGGGGCATCTGATATGACTGATCCCATGCCGTCAAAATAGACGGTAACGGTGGCTATCGAGCGTTCCCCCACCCCCGGGACCCCCTCGGGGTCGCTGGGTGGGGCCATCAGTCCTTGACCCCGGGACCCCCTCGGGGTCGGGGTGCATCAGCGTTCCCCCACCCCCGGGACCCCCTCGGGGTCGCTGGGTGGGGCCGTCAGTCCTTGACCCCGGGACCCCCTCGGGGTCGGGGAGCATCAGCGTTCCCCAACCCCCGGGACCCCTCGGGTCGCTGGGTGGGGCCGTCAGTCCTTGACCCCGGGACCCCCTCGGGGTTGGGGCGCATCAGCGTTCCCCCACCCCCGGGACCCCCTCGGGGGTCGCTGGATGGGGCCATCAGTCCTTGACCCCGGGACCCCCTCGGGGTTGGGGCGCATCAGCGTTCCCCCACCCCCAGGACCCCCTCGGGGTCGCTGGGTGGGGCCGTCAGTCCTTGACCCCGGGACCCCCTCGGGGTCAGGGCGCATCAGCGTTCCCCTACCCCGGGACCCCCTCGGGGGTCGCTGGGTGGGGCCATCAGTCCTTGACCCCGGGACCCCCTCGGGGTCGGGGCGCATCAGCGTTCCCCCACCCCCGGGACCCCCTCGGGGTCGCTGGGTAGGGCCATCAGTCCTTGACCCCGGGACCCCCTCGGGGTCGGGGTGCATCAGCGTTCCCCCACCCCGGGACCCCCTCGGGGTCACCGGGTGGGGCCGTCAGTCCTTGACCCCGAGACCCCCTCGGGGTCGGGGCGCATCAGCATTCCCCCACCCCCGGGACCCCCTCGGGGGTCGCTGGGTGGGGCCATCAGTCCTTGACCCCGGGACCCCCTCGGGGTCGGAGCGCATCAGCGTTCCCCCACCCCCGGGACCCCCTCGGGGTCGCTGGGTGGGGCCATCAGTCCTTGACCCCGGGACCCCCTCGGGGTCGGGGCGCATCAGCGTTCCCCCACCCTTGGGACCCCCTCGGGGTCGGGCGCATCAGCGTTCCCCCACCCCCGGGACCCCCTCGGGGTCGCTGGGTGGGGCCATCAGTCCTTGACCCTGGGACCCCCTCGGGGTCGGGGCGCATCAGTGTTCCCCCACCCCCGGGACCCCCTCGGGGTCGCTGGGTGGGGCCATCGGTCCTTGACCTCGGGACCCTCTCGGGGTCGGGGTGTGCTGGCATTTCCTTATACCCGTGACCCTCACCGACCTCGGGGTGCGCCAGTGTTCTCCCACCCCTGGGACCCCCTTCGGCTCCAGGGTGGGGAATCATCAGCGACCAGCATGCAACTCAACTGCCAAGGAAAACGATAACTTCCAGGTCGCACGGTGCTCACACATGATTTTTCAGCGCATGGCCATACCTCGCCATGGCGTACGATTCGGTACTCCCGTGATTGCGCCCTGTTACGGAGGGCCATGCCTCATAACGGAGTTTGGCGCGTTGCATGTCCCTGTGCATCACCATGCCTCGCTACGGCGTACGTTTTGCTACCACTGGCAATGGTGCCCGGTCCTATCAACCGGTGGCGTTCACTGAACGCCTTCACAGCTACCGGACACGTATGATACCACACGCAGCGATGGTACGATGGTGATCTCCCAGAGCTGTAAGCTAGGGTGTTCGGACAGGTATAAAGACACGTGCTCACATTGTAAGTAGGATCTGAACTTTGGTTTTTCGGAGCTTTCTTCCTTCCAGCAAAAACTCTAACCGTCTCAGCTCTTCTTCGCTGGAGCGGTTCTCTGTCTGAGCCCAAGTAACTGACTTGATCGTCGGAGGGTCCCCACCAGCGCCACCGGTCTCCAGGGACTTTTCTTGCAGGACTTCAAGGAGAAGAACGTCCGTCTTCCCCGACGCTTGAGGAAGGCGATTTGGCGTCATTAATAGCAATAAAATTCATTTAAAAGTAATTATAATCACTATATATTAAAAGCAATCCTTCAACTGAAAGTATAATAACACCAGAATCATATGTCTACCTTTCATGATTCCTCAGTTGTATAATTTTTAAATATACCAACATTACTATTCTATTTTTGACAACATACAATGTTGGCGATGATATCGACTTCTGGCCAACAAAAAAAAAAAAAAAAAAAAAAACAGAAGAGAAAACAGAAAAGTATGCTTACAAAATTCAGCCGTTTGATTAAGGATTCCTCCTGCTCCAGATGCATAATTGACACCTTTCAGTACCACGGGTCCAGTAGTAGTTGGAGCCATATAAGGAGTGAAATCCTCTAATCCCAATTCTTGACCTAAGAGGTTTAAAATGAAATTTAGCATGTAATGATTTCATCATATAGCACATGGAAACAATAGAGAAAAACATAAGAACTCTTCAATCAGATTAGGAGTTTTGCCTAGTATGTCTACAATTGTTCGCCCATTGGTGAAGCGCCCAGTTGGCTGATGAGTTGGAAAATCAATACCATTTGGCACGTAATTAGCTTTCGATAGAGTAACAGTATAGTTAATGTTTCCAACATCAACCAATGAATCCCCAAAGACAAAACTAGCAGGTAAAGCATTTACAGAGCAGGTTCGTAACAAAAAACAGCCCATTGTTATGGCTAAAAAGTTAAGAACGAAACGATCGTTGGAAGGAAAAACCATCAGTGAAGGTAAGTAATAAGATCACAAACAACGGAAGGGAAAGGAAGAGTATTCTTCCTAATTAACGTTATATATTGCCAAAAGAAAGAGAGGTGACTAAAACTGAGAAAGGCAAGATTCTTCGTTGGAAAAAAAAAAACTTCTGCAACAGATAACCAAGTCAATAAAAAGAAAAAAGTTGCTCGAGATGCTTGTTTTGTGTATCAGATCTTAGAGAAGAAGTCCATAAATTTGCAACTTTTTGACTAGGAGTGCAATTGGAGACGCACAAGAACAAACATGCAGACTCTATGGAAAATGAGAGAAGACCAGAACCTTGATATCGAAAGAAATCTTATGCCTTTAGCAATCTACTCTGAGGTTGGCAACAAGAACGCCAAGCTTAAAAAGAGGGCCAAAATCCATCAACCATGAAGGGAGGAGGACAACATCAAACCAAACAGTGATAATAAATGCTGCCTAACGTCCCTCTTCTTTCTTCGGAGTACCAAGATGCAAATTTGGAAACGATTGATGCATAGCACTTGACCTACTGTCATGCCCCAAATCTATCATCTAATTTGGCCATATTGTTGGGGTTTAGTCCCTGATGAACAGCAGTGGATCAACCTCGCTGAAGAAGTACCATGGGCTTTCACCCGTTATCAACAATTAGGTGTGTAGTTTCTTGATCCAAGATTCAAGATTGATGTAGCGTTAAAGCCTTGGCTCTTGAACTTCTTGATCCTGGTTCAAAACTCCACAGCCCCCATCGATTTCTCCCATGTACGAAGCCTTCACGCGTTCCTTTCTCACCAAGCGCCGTGCCTGGAAGGAGGAGTTCCACGAAGCCGTACGGCTTCGTTCTTGAGAGGAGGAGAGGGCCACAAAGCCGTGCCTGGAAGGAGGAGTTCCACGAAGCCGTACGGCTTCGTTCTTGAGAGGAGGAGAGGGGAGAAGGAGACGATAGGGCGTTCCTTTCTCACCGAGCGGGAAAAGCCTCGTTGGATCCACAAAGCCGTGCCTGAAAGGAGGAGTTCCATGAAGCCATACGGCTTCGTTCTTGAGAGGAGGAGAGTGGAGAAGGAGAGAGGATAGGGCTGCCACCCTATGATGAGAGAAAGGATTTCTGGAAGAAAAAATCTGTTCTCTATTCCTTCAAACTCTAGAAACTAGAGTTTAAATACATCCACGAAGTGGGCCAGGCCCAGACTCAACAAAAACTCTCATGGACTAACCCAATAAGATTAAACTAATCTCCAAGCCCGTGTACACCCGTGACTTAATTTAATCTCAACCCTTGGACTTAAACCCAGCCCAATACAAGTTAGCCCCCTTGGGCCTTGATAGCACCACACCAGGCCCAACAATCTCCACCTTGGTGCTTTCAAGGCCTCAGTACATCCACCGTATCCATCAGCTGCAATCTCTACGAAAGTTGTTCCATGGAAAAACCTTGGTCCATGTATTGATGGGTTCTCCTTCGTATGTACCTTCACCAGCTCCACTCCACCTTCTTCCATCAGCTCTCTGTAATCGAAGCCTTCCTTCCGAAAGTATCCTTTGGCCACTAATCCTGCCTTGTACCTGATACCTCCTTGCTCTGAAGGCCCTTTCTTACGCTGATAAACCCATTTGCAATCAATGAGTTTCTTTCCTTTGGCAGCTGGACCACCTGCCACATGCCAGTCCTATGAAGAGACTGCATCTCCTCTGTCATAGCCTGCATCTCCTGCCATAGCCTGGACCCACCTATCTTATCCTGGTTGTTCTGGCTCTCCATAGTCTCCTCATAGGTAAGGATCTCCATTCGATGTCATAGGGCATATGACATCGAATCCTTGAAGCTGTATCGAACTGGTGGTCGCACGTTCCTCCTGGGCCCGTGCAGTGCAATCCCAGTATCAGTCCCCTGCCCAGCTACATCTTTCTGAGTCCTCTGCTCATCTGCATCCTGCTGAACTTTCTGGCTTTCAACCCCTCTGTCAGTCCTCTCCGCATGAATCTCAAATCCTCCTGGTCCACTAGCAAATGACACGATTGTGTAGGAGGTTATCTGACTAGTGTTACGTATTCCACCTCCTGTAGTCCCTGTTATGCATCTGTACCATCTCTGCTTTGAAAAATCGAGCTCTCATCGAAGGTCACATCTCTGCTGATGAAAACCTTCTTCTCCAAGGGATCCCACAACCGATACCCCTTGATTCCATGCGGGTAGCCCAGGAACACCATCTTCTTAGACCTGGCATCCAACTTACTCCGCTCCCCAGTACCAACATGCACATATGCCATGCATCCAAACACCCTCAGATGGTTCAGGCTTATCTTCCCTCCAGACCATATCTCCTCTGGAATGCCTCCATCCAATCTGGTGTGCGGTGACCAATTGACCAAGTAGCTAGCTGCACCTACTGCATCAACCCAGAACATCTATGGAAGCCCTGCCTGCAGCCTCAAGCACCTTGCTTTTTTCAATAGTGTTATGTTCATTCTTTCAGCCACCCCTTCCTATTGAGAAGTTCTCATCACCGATAAGTGCCTTTTAATGCCCCACTCTTCACAAAATCTCTGGAACTCCCTGCTGGTATATTCTCCGCCACTGTTTGACCTCAGACACTTCACACTCCTACCCTGCTCCTTCTCCACCTCAGCCTTCCAGATTCTGAACATGGTGAAGACCTCTGATTTCTCCTTCATGAAGTAGATCCACTGTTTTTCTGAGAATCATCTATCAAAGTAAAGAAGTATCTGGCCCCATTCCTTGCAGAAACCGGGGCTAGTCCCCAAACATCCATGTGTACTAACTTCAGGGGTTCTGCACTCCTAGCTGTGCTGACCAAGAACTACACTTCTCTTTCCCATCTGACATGGCTCACAGATCTCCATGACTCTACCACTCATGTCCAGAAGTAGTCCTCTCTTGCTCAGTTCTTTCATCCCCTGTCTCCCATGTGGCCTAGGCGGTAATGCCACATCCTGTACACATCCGAGGATCCTATTCCACAGCTACTGCCTCAGATTTTCCTATCACCACAGAGCCCTCCAACCTGTATAGGTTGTTCTCCAGCTTTCTCCCTCTCATCACCACCGTAGCTCCATTGGAGATATTCAGAATTCCACTCCTAGCATGACTGCTGAAGCTGTATCCATCTGCTCCAGATACCCCAGTGACACCAGATTCTTCTTGAGTTCTAGGACATGCTTCACGCTGGTAAGAGTGCGCACCATGCCATCAAACATCCTCACCCTCACTGTGCCAATCCCTGCCACTTTGCAATGATGATCATCTCCAAGAGTCACACACCCCTCATCAACCTCTGTGTAAGTACTGAACCATGACCGGTTGGGAGTGTAATGATGAGACAGGCTAAATCCAAGGTCCACATCTCTGTATTGTGACTGTGACCATCTGATACCACCAAGAGATCATCCTCCACCTCCTGGCCTGCAACTATACTCACAGATTCAAATCCTCCCTTTTCTCTCATTTTCAACTTAGGACAGTCCCTTTTAAAATGTCCTACCTCACCACACTTGTAGCACTTAGCCTTCTTAGACTATAACCGTCCCCTAGGCCTGCTCCTGTCCCTGCCTCTACCTGACCTTTCCCCAACTGATAGACCCTCCTGGGGAACAACTTCCTTGGTCATCCTCTCCCTCTGCTCATTCGTCCGAAGTACTGAGACAATATCTTCAAAGAAAAATGTCTCCTTCCCGTAGAGCAGCATCATGACCAATGAGTCATGTGATGTGGGCAGCAAACACAATAGCAAAAGTGCCTTATCTTCCTCCTCCATCTTGACCCCAACATTCAGCAATTCATTGCTTACCTGGTTGAACACCTGGATGTGGCCCAGCACATCTACACCTTCTGACATCCGAAGGCTGTAGAGGCTTCTTCAACATCAACTTGTTGCATATGTTCTTCCCCATATAGAGGGCTTGCAACTTTGACCAAAGTTCCTTCAGGGTCTTCTCCTCCAGCACTGAATAAAGGACTGAATCTACCAGACATCCTCTAATCATTGAACATGCCTTTTTCTTCAACAACATCCACTACTTATCTGTCATCCCATCTGGCCTTTCCTCCAAAGCCAGATCTAAACCCAGTTGCACAAGAAGATCCTCTACCCAGACTTTCCACATGAAGAAACTTTCCTTTCCATCAAACTTTTCAAAATCTATTTTTATGCTACTACCCATGGCCAGATCTCAACCAAAACAAAAATAGCATAAAAATAAATTTTAGAAAATTAAGAAGTACCTTGATGGACATTGTTGAAATTGTTTCAACCCTTTGAAGATCTCCAACCAACTTCTTTAAGATCCCCAAACAACTTATTCTTGTTTCTGAACCAACCAGGCTCTGAGATCTCCAAACAACAAGAAGCCAACCAGGCAACAACTTCTCTGATACCACTTGTTGGGGTTTAGTTCCTGATGAACAGCAGTAAGATCAACCTCGCTGGAGAAGTACCCTGGGCTTTCACCCGTTGTCAACAATTAGGTGTGTAGTCTCTTGATCCAAGATTCAAGATTGGTGTAGCGTTAAAGCCTTGGCTCTTGAACTTCTTGATCCTGGTTCAAAACTTGCTTCTGTCCACTAGAATTAATGAATTAATTCCCAAAAGAAGACATCCGCCCGCTTCTGTTTCAAAACGCTTCCTGGAATTAATTCCCAAAAAGAAATGAACTGACGTGAACAAGAACCAAAGAAACGGCTGCTTCTTCCGTGTAGGTCCTTGACACCCCCAGGAATCCCACGGCCATCCGCTTCTGCTTCCAACGTCCACCGTCCACGTGCATGTGTTTTCCAAGAACGCACGTGGATTTCTCCCACGTACGAAAGCCTTCATGCATTCCTTTCTCACCGAGCGAGCCACCCAACATCCTCACGGACATCTTTCTTCCACAAAGCTGTGCCTGGAAGGAGGAGTTCCACGAAGCCGTACGGCTTCGTTCTTGAGAGGAGGAGAGGGAGAGAGAGAGAGAGGATAGGGCTGCCGCCATGTGATGAGAGAAAGGATTTCTGGGAGAAAAGAATCTATTCTCTATTCCTTCAAACCCTAGAAACTAGAGTTTAAATACATCCACGAAGTGGGCCAGGCCCAGACTCAACAAAAACTCCCATGGACTAACCTAATGAGATTAAACTAATCCCCAAGCCCGTGTACACCCGTGACTTGATTTAATCTCAACCCTTGGACTCAAACCCAGCCCAATACAAGTTAGCCCCCTGGGCCTTGATAGCACCACACCAGGCCCAACACATATGACACGGCCGCATGAATCCTAAGGCAAATCCTTGAGACCATGCAAGGCCTGCTATAAACAATCCATACTATATTCCACAAAAGTTTTATCATTTAAAGAAATAGCAATCATCATAATTTAAAAAATAACTGGGTAAACATCCAACATCCACTAATGTCATAAACATAAGTTCATTATTTTCCCTACAATCTTTAGAAAAATCTATTAAAATATCTATCTAACTAATCACAATAGCTGCAACGTCGTTCCTTCCCATCCTATCAAATTAATCACCTCAACCTGTAAAAAATTTTCAACGGATATAATAAGCTCAACAGCTCCGTAAGAATCCCCTACATAAAATTTACCTTCTTACATAGCAATTTAATAGATAATCTTTATTGAATAAATACATGATCAAGAAAATCCAAACCACCAAACCAATAGATGTAGATGCCATCATGCAATCACGTAGCACACATCCATGACTTCAGACTCAGCCAGTCATACATTGGATCCAATTCCACATGATTTTCAGCTCTAGCTACCATAACCACATTCCATCCCGTGACGAGGCACCCACAATGTCACACTCTAGCCTATGACGGGTAATACTACCATATTTTCAGCTTGTGGCGGGGCCCATATTGTCATACTCTATCCTATGACGGGAAAAACTATCACATTTTTAGCCTATGGCAAGGCTCTCACATGGCCAGCCTAGAGCATCAACCATCATACACTCATGCATCACAACCAACACATGGCATGCATATCAATGCATCGCAACTCAACCATGACTGACAGCACAACAATGCAATCAAATAAAAATATTCATGATTCTCCAAATTTTTTTTTAATGATCAATTTATGATCACATCACACAAGTATTTCAAAATAATCAACTAAATTGTAATTTGTCTAATTTTAAAATAATAAAATTTCATAAGTCATAATTAGGCAATATTCATCAACCAAACCAAGAATCAAAAAATAGCATGAAATCCAAATTCACCCAACGCAAATCATCAAAAACCAAACAATTATTATTTATACAATACCAATAAAAATTATGTAGGAGAATTCTTACTTCGCAATTTGGCTAACAATCCCTCACTGACGACTTGAATTTAACTCTGCCCTATCATGTTGGTTGTCCTCTTTGACAAAATTCACATACATTTTATTTAATTGATAAAAATAATCCTTAAAAAATAAAATAGAATAAAAATTAATTTTTCTTCTAGAACCCATCATTGGGTCAGTGCCGCAATCTGAGCACTCACCCTTCTCTTCTCTCCTTTTTTTTAATCCCCTCACCATGTTCATCACCTGTGCCTGCTTTCTTTCCATCTTTAATGACCCGCTAAGGACTTACCTCTCTTTTCTAGCATCCAATGATATCTTAACAATGGCACTCCTCGAAAGAAGAGTAAAAGAATAGAGGTTTCTCTTTTTTCTCCTTTTTTCTCTCTTTCTCTCTTAGCCTCTCATTTCCCTGGCGATAGAGGGCTTTGCTCCCCCCCCCCCCCCCCACCCTTTTCTCTCTTTCTTCTTGTTCTTCTTTTTTCTCTCTCTCTCTCTCTCTCTTTTCTGGCGGCACTAGGAAGCCCTAGGCCATCCATCCCCTTTTATTCACGTTGCAAGGCTTGCGTTGGGGAGGAGGGATTCCTTCCCTGTTTCCACGCATAATATGCACGTGTTAGTGGGATTGGACCAGTCCACTTTGGGCTGGTCCAATTCCATGGACCTTACATTCTCCATCCCTTAAAATAAATTTCGTCCTCAAAATTTTTCTTACCAGATACTTCAAAAGTTGGACATGCTTGTCTTTTACTTCTGACTCCAATTCTCAAATGGCCTTTCTTTCTGAGTGGTTGCTCTATTGTATCTTCACATAAGGTACTGTGGTGTAAAACCTGATCCTTTCTATCCACAATCCGCACTGGGTATTCATTATAAGTATCCTCTTGAAGATGCAATGGCTCATGCTCTACCACATGATTTAGGTCTGGAACATATTTCTTCAACATTGACACATGGAAGACATTGTGCACATTTGACAGAGTTGGTGGTAATGCTACTCGATATGCCACATCTCCAACTCTATCTAAAATCTCAAATGGACCAATGTATATGGGACTCAATTTACCCCGAAGTCCAAACCTCATCACACCCTTGCTAGGAGAAACCTTCAAGAACACATTATCATCGATTTGAAATTCTAGCTTTCTCCTTCTGTTGTCAGCATAACTCTTATGTCTACTCTGAGCTATGCAAAGATGTTCTCGAATTACTTGTATTTTCTCCATAGTTATTGTACTAACTCGGTCCCAAAAATTTTTGCTTGCCAACATCATCCCAACAAATTGGAGACCCGCATTTTCTTCCATATAGTGCTTCATAAGAAGCCATTTGGATACTTGCTTGATAACTATTATTATAAGCAAACTCAATCAAGGCCAGATGCTATCCCATGCACCACCCAAATCTATAACATAGGCTCTTAGCATATCCTCCAAGATCTATATGGTCCATTCTGATTATCCATCCATTTGTGGGTGGAAAGCAGTACTGAAGCTCAACTTGGTACCAAATACTTTATGAAGACCTTTTCAAAACTAGGATACAAACCTATTGTCTCAATCAGATACAATAGTCACTGGAACCCCATGCAGCCTCACAATTTGTCCTATGTACATGCTGCGAACCTCTCCAAGAGAATCTAACCCTAAATGGTAAGAAATGGGCTAATTTGGTCAACTGATCCAATCACCCATACATCATTACTACCCCAGAGGTTCTCAGCAAGCCAGTCACAAAGTCCATAGTGATATGCTCCCATTTCCACTAATAAATATTAAGAGACTGCAATGGTCCAGTGGGTCTTTGATATTCAGCTTTCACCTGCTGACATACTAAACACTGAGCAACATGAAGAGCTATGTCCCATTTCATACCAGTCCACCAAAAGTTTTTCTTCAGGTCACGGTACATCTTGGTACCTCTAGGATGCATAGTCTAGGCCAAACTATGTGCTTCACCCAAAATCTCTTCTTTTAGTTCTTTATCATTTGGTATACAAAGTCTATCCCCGAATCTCAGTGAACCATCCTCATGAATTTAAAACTCTATTTGAGCATCGGTCTCCACCATTTTTATAATCTTTTGTAATTCCGGGTCCTCCTTCTGAGGCATCTTAATTCTCTCTATTAGGATAGGCTGTGCTAAATGCAGCAAGTTGAACCTTGGGGTCATATATCCGACCCCAATATCAGCTCTATCCAAATTCAATAAAATATCTTTGATTAGTTATCAGAGCTGCCAATTCATCTGAAGATTTTTTGCTTAAAGCATCACCACCACATTAGCCTTCCTTGGATGATAGTTAATGGTCAAATCATAATCCTTTAACAATTCCAACCATCTTCTCTGCCTCAAATTCAATTCTTTCTAAGTAAAGATGTACTTCAAGCTCTTGTGATCAGTGAAGACCTCGCACTGTTCTTCGTACAAATAATGTCTCCATACTTTTAAAGCAAACACTACCGCTGCCAATTCTAAGTCATGAGTTGGGTAGTTCTGCTCATATAATTTTAATTGTCTAGAAGCATAAGCAATCACCTTTCAATTTTGCATTAATACACATCCAAGTCCTCTAAGTGATGCATCACTATAGATGGTAAACCCTCCAGTTCCAGCTGAAAGAGTACCATGGCTATCACTAATCGTCTTTTCAACTCTTGGAAGCTCTTCTCACAATCCTTTGCCCATTCAAACTTCACTCGCTTTTGAGTCAAGCAAGTTAGAGGTATGACAATATAAGAAAATCCTTCAACAAACCGTCGATAGTATCCTGCCAACCCCAAGAAATTGTGTACCTCGGACATATTAGAAGGCTTGTTCCATGCAACCACAGCTTCTACTTTCTTCGGATCTACTGAAATAACTTCCTTAGAGATCACATGTCCAAGAAAAGCAACACTGTCCAACCAAATTCATATTTAGATAACTTTGCATAGAGCTTCTCTTCCCGAAGAGTATGTAGTACTATCTTCAAATGTTCTCCATGTTCTTGTGAGCCTTTTGAATAGATTAGAATATCATCAATAAACACTACCACAAATCGATCCAAGTAAGATTTAAATACTCCATTCATAAGATTCATAAATGCAGTTAGAGCATTGGTCAAACCAAAAGGCATAACCAAAAACTCATAATGCCATATCTTATCCTAAAGTTGTCTTCGGTATATCCTTGGCTTTTATCTTCAATTGATGGTACCCTGATCAATATCAACTTTTGAGAATATTTGTGCTCCTTGCAATTGATCAAACAAATCTTTAATTCTTAGTAAGGGATATTTATTTCGTACAGTCATCTTATTTAGCTCCCGATAATCTATACATAGCTGACACTTTCATCTTTCTTCCTCACAAATAGTACAGGAGCACCCCAAGGGGATACACTTGGTCTGATAAAGCCCTTATCTAATAAGTTTTGTAACTATTTCTTCAACTCTCTTAATTATGCTGGAGCCATCCTATATGGGGTTTTTTGAAACCGAACCATACCAGAATTAGATCAATAGAGAAATTAATCTCCCTATCCGGAGGTAACCCTGGTAACTCATCTGAAAAATATCAGGAAACTCGTTCACAATAGGAATGTCCTCTGTACGAAGCTCCTTTTGTTGAGTATACAGCACTGTAGCTAATAGCCTTCACAACCTTTCCTGAGAAGCTACTTGGCCTGTAGTGCCGATATCATTTTTAGTTAGGCAGATGACTTGCCACCCATACAACTAAACTCAGCTTGCCCAGAATTTAAAATTTTACTATCTTCTCAAAACAGTCAATTGTAACATGATAAGCTGCTAGCCAATCCATCCCAAGAATCAAATCGAAATCCTTCATTTCTAAAATTAACAAATTTGCCTTTATCTCCACATCCCCAACGGTTAATATGTAATTCTTACACATTGACTCCACTAACATAATATCTCCACTTAGTGTAGAGACACACATATCAACTTCTAATGTTATAGGTGTTAACTTGCTACTTTTAACAAAATAAGAAGATATAAAAGAATGTTAGCACCCGGATCAAATAATGTATACATTGTATGGGATAATAACTTAATCATACTTGTCACCGTAGCATTTGAGGTATTAGCATCTGGCTCTGAGAGTGCATAGATACGCCCTTGAGCTTAAGGTTTTTGCGGTGCCTCCCCCGATTGTGGTGCTACTGAAGACTCTTATTTTTCTTATGGCTCTTTTCGCTTGGGACAATTTGCTGCTATGTGACCTGGCTGTCCACATGTATAGCACCACTTCTGTGATAGCCCATAATCTCTTAGGAAATGTGGTCCTTCACATCCGAAATACTTGACTTCACCTTTATTTGATGTCCTATCACCTGGGGATGCATTGTTATGCCTCTTGTATTAAGGTTTCTCTTGTCTTGGCCTTAAAAATTTCTAAATCTGCCTCTTTTCTTCATAGTCCTTTCCTTTGTAGCTTGTGTATCATTAAATCTCTTTTCTATCACCAAAGCCTTATTCACCACCTCCTTATAAGTGGTCAACTCAAAAGCAGCCACTAGTCGGATTGGGTCCCTAAGTCTATTTTCATACTTATGAGCCCGAATAATTTTCTCTACCACTATGTGGGTGCATACCTCGATAATTCTTCAAACTTGATAGTATATTATGCCACTGTCATACTACCTTGGTCAAGATGATCAACTCTCGAAACTGCTGGAACCTAACATTCTAAGAAAAATATTTTTTATAGAAAACCTTTTTGAATTCCCCTTAGGTGTGTGGTGCATCATTAGGACTAAGTTTTCCTTTCTTAGTCTCCCACCAATCAGCTGCCTCACCAAGCAATATGAAGGTCACAAAGTTGACCTTCTAGTCCTCTGGACATTTCAAGGCCTGGAAGACCTTCTCTTTCAACCAACTCTCAGCCTTCATAGGGTTAGTAGTGCCCTTGAAAGCCGATGGTGCATACTTCTTAAACTCAGTAAGGTTAACCCGGTGCTCAAGTTGAGTTCTAGGGTCCCAAAGTTGTTGTAGTTGTTGCTGCTGCAATTGTTAATGCAAGAACCGCTGTTATTACTGCAATTGTAGCCCATCATCTTCATCATATCTGCCCTTGATGCAGCTTATTATTGCAGTAGAATATCTACTAACTGGACAGTAATCACATGCTCACTGGGCTGTACCCTAGGTTTCTCTGCATTTCGTGCTCCTGATGTCCCTGCTTCTATGGTTCCTACTCTAAGGGCATTAGAAACTTCAGTGGTGAGGACCACAGAGGGCTCCTCCTACAAACCCCGCACTGGTGAGGCTGTATCACTTCCTTGTGATTGCGAGGGCTCCCATGCAGTTGTGCCATCGGTGAATCATGTTGGCCTTCTAGGTCGACCACGTCCTCTACCTTGAGCCATAACAACCTTTATACAATCAGATTCAGTTTTAAATTTAATATCCATATATCAATCAAAATTAATTTATATTTTAAAACTTTTAATTCAAATAAGATTTAAAAATTTTTCCATCCACTCTCACTTTGATCCTAAATCCTTGAATCCTAAACCATGTTTTCATGCCACTTAGTCATCCTTTTTTTCCATCCCGAATGATCATAAACCTAAGCTCTGATACCACTTCTATCATGCCCCAAATCCACCATCTGATTCAACCCGTGGCACGGCCGAATGAACCCTAAGGTAAGCCATAGAGACTATGCAAGGCCTGCTATAAACAATTCATAGTATATTCTATAAAAGTTTTGTCATTTAAAGAAATAGCAATTATCATAATTTAAAAAAAAAAAAACTGGGCAAACATCCACTAATGTCATAAACATAAGTTCATTATTTCTCTGCAATCTTTAGAAAATCTATTAAAATAGAATTTATATCTATCTAACTAATCATAATAGTTGTAACGTCGCTCCATCCCATCCTATAAAATTAATCACCTCAACCTGTAAAAAAAATTTCAATGGATATAATGAGCTCAACAGCGCCGTAAGAATCCCCTACATAAATTTATCTTCTTACATAGCAATTTAATAGATAATCTTTATGGTATAAATACATGATCAAGAAAATCCAAACCATCAAACCAACAAATGCAGATGCCATCATGCAATCATGTAACACACATCCCATGACTTCAGACTCAACCAGTCATACATTAGATCCATTTCAATATGGTTTTTAGCTCTAGACTACCATAACCACGTTCTAGCCTATGGCGAGGCACCCACGATGTCACACTCCAGCCTTGATGAGCAACACTACCATATTTCTAGCTTGTGGCAGGGCTCACATTGTCACACTCCAGCCTATGATGGGTAAAACTACCATATTTCTAGCATATGGCAAGGCTCTCACATGGCCAGCCTAGAGCATCAACCATTATGCACTCATATATCACAACCAACATATGGCATGCATATCAATGCATCACAACTCAATCATGACTGACAGCAACAATGCAATCAAATAAAATATTCATGGTTCTCTAGATTTTTTTTTAATGATCAATTTATGATCACATCATATAAGTATTTCAAAATAATCAACTAAATATTACCTAATTTAAAATATAAAATTTTTATAAGTCATAATTAGGCAATATTCATCAACCAAACCAAGAATCAAAAAATAGCACGAAATCCATAATTCACCCATATAAATCATCAAAAACCAAACAATTATTATTTATATAATACTGATAAAATTATGTAGAAGAATTTTTACCTCATAATTTGGCTAACAATCCCTCACTGACGACTTAAATTTAACTGCCATGTCACGCTGGTTGTCCCCTTCAACTAACAAAATATATATTTTATTTATTGATAGAAATAACCCTTAAAAATAAAATAAAATAAAAATTAATTTTTCTTTTAGAATCCATCATTGGTCAATGCCGCAATCCGAGCACTCACCGTTCTCCTCTCCCTCCCTTTTTTTTTAATCCCCTCACCGCGTTCATCACCTGTGCCACTTTCTTTCATCTTTAATGATCCGCTAAGGACTTACCTCTCTTTCCTAGCATCCAACGTATCATGATGGTGGCACTTCTCGAAAGAAGAGTAAAGAAATAAAGGTTCCTCTTTTCTTTCTTTTTTCTTTTTTCTCTCTTGACCTCTCCTTTCCCTAGCGATGGAGGGCTTTGCTTCTCCTCCCCCCCCCCCCCCTCTCTCTTCTTCTTCTTTCTCTCTCTCTCTCTCTCTCCCTTGGCTGCACTAGGAAGCCTAGGCCGCTCGCCCCTTTTATTCATGTGAAGGCTTGCATTGGGGAGGAGGGATTCTTCCCCTGTTTCCATGCATAATATGGGCATGTTAGTGGGATTGGACTAGTCTACTTTGGGCCGGCCCAATTCCATGGGCCTTACACCTACATGGTTCAATGATTGAAAATACCATTTTGGCATCACATGCTAGGAATATAATTTTTAAATTTTAAATAACTAAGCATGTAGGATACTCATATTTGATTTATACTGTATATTTGCCTATGCAATATTGGGTCTCGTATTAATATGTAACTAGCAAATCAGATATAATTATTTATATGAAATATGCTAATAATTAATTATTATTATATAATATATATTTAACACATAGCAATAGAACATATTAATATATATAAATATATATATTACATATTATATAAAAATTATATGATATTATGTTTAATATAAATAATTAAATTATTTAAAACATTATATATTTAATATGTATTTGATAATATTTAAATATTTAATATTTAATATATTTTATTGTGTTAATTAAATTTAATGTTGATAAAAATATATAAATTAAAATTTAAAATTATTGATATTTATGACCTTTTACATATTAATTTTATTTTAAATATATATATTTTAATAATATGTAAATAATGTATATTAATATATAATATTATCATCATAATCATAATAATTGTATATTATATTAACAAAAATAATACATATTTCATTTTATAAAATATTATATTACATAATATTAATTTTATTAATAGATTATATCAAAATAGTATAATAATAATATATAATTATAGTTATATTGAAATAGTTAGTTATCATATATAATTTTAAAAAAATTTATTTATATTAATATATGATAAATTAGTTAAAATTTTAATATAGCATATTATTATAAAAACTTAAAATATCAATTACATTATATATGTGTGTGTGTGTGTGTGTGTGTGTGTGTGTGTGTGTGTGTGTGTTCGTTCCACAGTAATTTTTATATATAATTAATTTATGGTTATGTAATAACATATAATTAAGTTATTGAGGGTTCTTTTATTTGAAAATTTGATGTTAAATTCACATCAGGTGAGAACCTAAAGTTATGGTTCCTTTAGTGACAATCATATTTGTGGTAATGTTATTTTTATGAACAAATTAAATACCAAAGTGGACATTCAGGTCTGCCAACCAAACTTAAGAATCCTGAAGATATATACCAAGTTAATTAAGGACTCTGAACATTCTCACAAAAATGTTTGGGAATTTTTCATGACTTTCACCAACCAACCTTTGGTGATTCCATGGAAAAGCAAGAAGTCGTCCCTTGAAGAACAAAAGCGACACCCCTTTCAACAAAAGCCCTCCAAAAGAAACAAAAAGCATATGAAAGATATAAACAATGCGAGCCAGAACTGGAACAGCAAAGATGCTCTCGAACCGCGGGCTCATTGGGCAATGTCTTCACAAGGGTAACGCGCAATCCAGCTTCAAAGAGCGCACAGAAATTCAAAGGTACCACATCCAAAGGGCTCAAATACGCTTGCTGCCTTCCACTTTGTCATGGAGAAAGCGGAAAGGAGAACAGCATTGAATGTGTGGCGGGATCATCATCACCTACTCGTGAGAGGAACCAGCTTGAGCGAGGGAACGAGTGTGAGCTCTGAGCCCCTCGGCCTGAGTCAAACGACTCGTTTAATGGAGCAATCGGTGGGCAGAGAAGGGCGGCGGCGAGAGGATTCCACCGCCCCGATGTCCTCTGTTGTCCGCTATTGGCGGGAGTCGAAAGCCGCCACTACGGCGCATTCAACTCGCGGGGCTCCTACGAACCACGGTCGAGTTATTTTAAATTTTAAAAAACCAACGGCCACTAGCCTGGCAGCGCAGGCGCTGCCAAGAGAGGGAAGCAGGGAACGATTTGGAGAAGAACGCAGGGACTGGGAGTCCTTCTGCATGCATGTTTTAATATGATGGCGATGGTGGACAGCATCGGTCTAAAATGGGACAGCAGAGCATGCAATGGATGAATGGATTTTAATGCTGGGGTTGAATACATGATGCCAGTTATGGGATGGGCAAAAGTTGTCTGTGAGGAAATCAATGAGCTGCTGACTGAATGGCTTCTTTCAGCATATCAAAATCTAGTTTTAGACTAGTGAAAACTTCTGTTCTTTTATTTATTTGATATTACTTTTTGATATAATGGGTTTGACTCATATTCCACACTGGTACGATCGACTAATAAGCTTGGTTTGACATCTGCGTAGCAACAATGCTTGGGGCCAAGTTGAGGTGGATCCAGAAATAACAAGTTGTTTTGGCCACAACTTTGAAGAGTTTGATTTGATGGATAGATCTGATTCCCAGTTAAATAAACGGTGGATTTTACCCTCCTTTGCATCATAAAAAAGGGGAGTCGCAGCAGTCGCTACGTTTCATTTATTTTTTTAGGACTCACGCTGAAATTTCAACCGCCCCTTTTCATAGCAGATGATCTGTTACTGTTTAAACGGGTATATTAACTATATAGCGAGAAAACAATTGAATGCAAAAAAAAAAAAAACAAGTTTTTTTTATAAAAAAATTCTTATCATTCAATTTATGCCATCCTTTTTTATCGTTATTTTCATTGTTCTTAATTTTTTTATTATTTACAGCCTTAAAGTTTTTTTTATTTACAGTATCAACCATCAAATTGCACATCAAATACTCTTTTCATCTTTATGGCATCAACTACTGAAAATTTAAACCATCCTCACCTACAACTGATTGTGGTTGCATCATTTGGACCATCCTGTTACGATTTGATAGTTTAGATTATTTATTTTTTTTCTTATATAGGATGCATTGCAGAACTTTCATTAAAAAAATGGATATTTGAAAGCTAGGGTTATCGGGTTGTTGTAGTTATATGATCAGTTGCACTTGAAGGCTCCTATCGACCAAATAAAAAAGGTTATAAATTATTTTTAAAATTTATATATATAAAAATAATTATGATAAAAAAAGAGAAAGAATAAGATTAAAGGTCATTTATCACACAATATTACCATAATATCATGACAATACAATCAAAAAGGTCATGATAAGAACTAAAAATATCATAAGGACTTAGTGGTTTACCTAAGAAAGTTTTGAAAATCTACTTGTCATATATTATGAAGACTAAAAATTAATACTATAAGATCAAAATCTTAGAACCAATGAAATGCTCTTGATAATTGGAAGGCCATCTAACAAGTTGAGATTGCTACCATTCACAAAGTTGGGGTACGAGAGATTTTGGCTTTTTTTTTTTTTTTTTGGTCGGGTGGGGAATGGGGGCAGAGGTTGTTACCGTTAACGCTCGGCCGTTTGAAAGGATTGCTAATGCTCGGCCCGACGATTTAAAAAAAAAAAAAAAAAAATCAAACGCTTGGCTGCTTAAAACACAAACGCCTGGCTGCTTTAAAAACATCAAACGCCTCACTGTTTTAATAAAATAAAATGCCCGTTCATTTTTTAAAAAAATCTATAAATAGGCATGAAAATTTTATAACAATAACACCGTATTTTTTTCTTGCTAATTTTTTTTTAAGACGGTGTGGCTTCCGAGAGTGTGTGGTCTAATTTTTCATCGCACAAGAAGAAGACCAAATCTACCTTCTTTAGACAATGATTTAATCAGGCCTGACTCTTAACTTTTTAACTTGTTTTATTTGAAATAATTTTTTATTATTTTTAAAAATCTATATTTATATATATGTGTGTGTGTGAATACATATATATATTCCTAATTGGAAGCACACAAAAATCATTTCAATATCAATTTAAAGGAGATTTGTGCAAATTAATTAAAATATTTTTTAATATCAATCTAAAGGAGATTTGTGCAAATTAATTAAATCATTTTCAATAACAATCTAAAGGATATTTGATTTTGGATGCGATCTGATCTCTTGGTTTGGATGCGATCTGATCTCTTGTGGGTTTAAAAGTTATTATCTTTTTTTTTGTTTTCATTTGCCTCTTGATATGAATGAATAGTCTGCTTCTTTGAGTGTGAGAAATGGAATCTTTATCAGATCCTGCCGTGATTTAAATAGGAAAAAGAAAAATATTAGATGGTTGGCCTTCCGATATTTTTTTTGTGTTTTGTTATTCATATTAAATAGTTTATGTTTTTTTTTATTTATATGTGTGTGGTGTGTTCATCTATAAATCTCGTTCATATCTTTTCATGTTGATGATGTCAATTATATTGTATGATGTTGTGTATGATATGATTGTTAGTTATGTCATGGGATTATTTTTGCTTCACTAAAATTTTTGTTCTGTTTGTTGTAATCCTAAATTGTTATTAAGGTGACAGTGATGATTATTTCGCTGAGATAAGGATGGCCTTATCTAAGGCTAGTTTGATAGTTTCTTTTAGCTAATTTTAGAATGACCAAAGGAAAAGTTAAAATGTTTAATACCATCAGTTGAGTCTCTTGATGATGTGATGAAGTAGTCTCAGTATTATGGGGGTAAGCATAACATGGATTATGGGTAGTGAAACAATTTCATGAATTCACTACTATGCAATTTTATGATGCTCATTTGTAGATTATTTTGTGGTCCTTTTGTGAAGTAGCATGGTCAATTATTGTCATTCATGTGGCATAATTAGTCTTTCTCTGTTTAATGGACATTACTGCCCATATCATTAGCCCATCCATTATTTGTAATTTTCATATAAATTGCTACAAGTGGCTTGAGTTGTTCTTTCCTAATTGCGCATGCATGCTCAAGTAGTTATTACAGTTGCAGTCTTTCAAGTAGTTAAGTTATTCAGAAATATAAGAGAGGATATTTTAAAAATATAAGATCAAAACATAATTGGGTAGATCTTTTAACTAAAGGCCTTTCGAAGGCTGAGATATTTAAGACATCGAGGGGGATGGGGCTTAAGCCCATATATTAGTCACCAAAGTGAACCCCTACCGTCATAGTAACCCCATGGTTAAGGTTCAAAGGGAAACGATCTCTGAGGTGATATCTGGAAGCACTGCTTTAGGAGTCTGTCTCCATCCCATCCCTATGGTATGGTGCTTTATTATGACGGTAAGGTTAAGCATAGCTCTTAATAGATCCAAGGCTGTAAATTTAGCGAGGTATGATTTCGTTGCACATACCCTTGGAGGATTTATCTTAGTGAGAGTAGTCGTGAGGCCATGACTATGGGACCAGGGCGAATCCCTAGTAACTCTCATGAAAATCAAGGCAAGCGCATGGCCTAGATAGCGCTAACCCGCATTATGATCAGCTCATCTTTATACTGTATGTATTTTATACTAAATGCAAGTTCAAACCTAGAAGGTACTTGCACTAAGCACAGTAAAATTTTAAAGTTTTAAAATTACTTATTGAATTTAACAATTTTTATTTATTTGGTTATTATTCTTTTATTTTTATTTTTTTTGTGGGGGATTGTTAATGCTCGGCCGTTTGAAAGGATTGTTAACGCTCGGTCGTTTGAAAACCAAACGCCCGACGGGTTTTTTTTAAAAAAAAAAACAAACGCTCGGCCATTTAAAACATCAAACGCTTGGCTGCTTTAAAAACATCAAACGCCTGGTTGTTTAATAAAATAAAACGCTCGACCATTTTAAGAAAAAAATATATAAATAGGCTTACAAAGGATGAAAATTTTGTAACAACAACTCTGTATTTTTCTTGCTAATTTTTTTTGAAGACTGCTGATCGACGTCCTGTTGAGATTGTGCTGCCAACGGATATTGGAGTTTTGGCTTTCGGGTTGTACCTTGGAGGAGAGTGGTTGTACCTTGGAAGAGAGTGTGGTCCAATTTTTCTTTGCATTAGAAGGGAACCAAATCTTCTTTAGGACAGTGGTTTAATCCTTCTCCCAGGCCTGACTCTTTAACTTATTTTTATTTTGAATAATTTATATATATATATATATATGAATACATATATATTCCTAGTTGGAAGCACACAGAAATCATTTTCACTATCAATCTAAAGGAGATTTGTGCAAATTAATTAAATTATTTTCAATAACAGTTACATGGTGTTTAAGCCCTTGTAAAAGGGAATGAGTTTAGAAATGATTACTAAAATATAAACATGATTGAAAAAACTAAAGACTGTGAAACAAAAATATATTTTAGATCTTGTTTTCTAGTGAACAATGTGTGGCCGGAGTTACATCCATTGCATGTTAGGTGATCCTTGTATTCAAGCAGCATAGGCAAACATTTTTTTTTCTTGTTAACTACTTTATTTACAAGCAACAATATTTAGAAGTAACATGACAACTATGATCTTAGCATATTTTGCAGTGATGTTGTAGGCTGCACAATTTATGATAGCTGCAACGAAAAAATACAGCCCTCAGAGTGCGCAATGAAAGCAAGA
The DNA here is from genome assembly GCA_900491605.1 of Calamus simplicifolius. NCBI lineage: Eukaryota > Viridiplantae > Streptophyta > Magnoliopsida > Arecales > Arecaceae > Calamus > Calamus simplicifolius. Next base: position 120,831 of record UESW01002671.1, on the reverse strand, counting down.
GTTGATTGCTTCTAGGCCAAATAGTATTTTATGCCTTTGAATCAAGCTATTGGATAAATCTATTTAAGGGTTCATTTGGTTCACAAAATAGGATCTAAAATGAGACTGTTTAGATCACAAAATTCCATCTAAACTCAGGATTATATTTTAGAAAAAATTAGAAATCTAACTCTTAGTCAAGATTATAATTCCTATTCTAGTGGCTGTAATCATTACTAACAATAATAGGAGTCAATTTGACTCCAATTTCAATTTCTTTATTAACCACATAAGTGAAAAGATTATATTCCCTCCTATAAAAGTTAATAGCAAAAAAACCAAGATAAATATGTGCAAGTTATTAATGTGTGCCCTGCCATCAATTTTATAACTACTACTTCTAATCTATATAATATAAAAAAGTTGTTGATGACATCAAAATCCAACTGAGGGATACTGAATAGCAACAACGATGATAAGATAGATGACAAGCTAGGAATTAAAGTAGATCCTAATCTATCTAGCCTTGCAAAGGAGATTTCCAAGTCTAGAATAATGCTCTTGCGAAGATAGATAAAGAGCATGAGAAGTGCCAAAGGTCGCCCAGCTAAGGCCTTTCGATACTCAAATTAGTAGGGAGAAGAAGCAAGGAGGCTAAGAACAAAGCTTATAGCCATCTTATTCTTAGGGAATTAAGGATAAAGCAAGTAGTGGAGGCTTACAATTAAGGGAGGTGCCAAGAAGAATGGAAACATAAGTAGGAGAGAGTCTCCAACAACAGAAAAAAGAAAAAGTCCTTTCTTTTTCTTTGAGTAAAGTTTCTTTTTACAGGTGGACTCTAATTGGTGCCCAAGGCGATCCCAATGATGATGGTGTATCCGACTCTAATAATAAGGTCAGTGGCTAGATTATCCCCCTTGTTAAAGGCTATTTTTAGCGTATGTATGTGAGAGTGGTTATCATCATGTTTCATCCACTAGTCTTGCGGCCATCATTCGATCACTATAAGCGGTGATGATGTGGCTTAGAAGCTACATGCTCTTGCGACAAGAGGCCAGCTTGGTGTTAGCTTAATTAACTCTATCATATTATCCCTACTCTCAAGGCCGAGAAGGCATACTTGAGTTAGGAAGTATATATGAGCGAGCATCGAATTTGTTTGGGATGAGCTCATTATTTTAAGGTGGGCTTTTGAGCCTTCTTTGGTGCCTTGAGCCTTGAGTTCATGAATTCTTTGAGAGTGTTTGGTGAAGTATCTTTGCAAGTTCTCTTCTTCCTTCTATAAAGGAAATTTCTTTTAAACTCTTGATCTTGCTCCTTTTTATTTTAAGCTGTTATGTAAGCTCTTGTTGTCAAAGGATCGGCTACTGAGCTTCTTCAAAAAAGGAACTGATAAGGAGCTTCTTTGGGATCTAATGGAAATGAGGGACTGGATTAATGTGGAGGGCTCATGTTATCCTTTGGCCCCTTTTAGTGGGCTTTACTCTTGTGCCTCTTCATCTTACCTTGAGGAGGTAGGGCAAATGTCGCCCTTAAATCGAGCAAAAGATTAATGGCTCATAGATGATAAATTATACTTTTAAAAGTAAGTATCTTAACCCTTTGATTACTCTTTTATTGTATCCATTCTTGGTGCTTCTGAAACCTTTAGATTTTCTAATTTATTTAGCTCCTCGAACCTCCTATGCTTTGTGGGCAAGTTTCTTCCTAGTTAATCTTTCTTTAGCATTAGTCCTCCCTTCTTTCTCTCTTACACAGGTAGCAGTATTGATTTTTAAAGTTTTCTATTACACTAAGAATGGTTCATCCCTGATTTTTGCTAGTGCAGATCAAGGAGCATGCTGTTGTAAAGAAATGATAGATGAAGCCTATCTAAGGAAAAGCTACCCATGAGGTTTTGATGTCACGCAATCCCCTGGCTCTACCCAAAAAGTGACACTTCATATAGAAGGACAACCTTCGGCCCCATCTACCAGCCAACCTGAAAGAACTTTACTTTTAAAAAAAAAGAGGAAATATATTAAAGACTGTTTGAAAGAGCTCTCTTCATTGATCAAAAAAGAGGGTCACCACTACCTATAATGATTAGATGATTTCAGAAGGGTATGGTTAGCAAAACCCTGATCATCCTGCCTGCCATACTAGTAAATGAGACATGACAGTAAACACTTCCATGCATGTCCCTATGCTAGAAGTAGTGATAGGTGAAGTAATCATGCTACTAAGCTTACTACAGAGCAATTACACTACTAACCTTACTACTAAAACTAAGCACACCATCATCATTGGGACTGCCTCAAGTATGGGCACCAAAGCTTGCCTATAAGAAGAAATCTCACTTGAAGGAAAGAAACTTTTTTCTTTCCTCCGCTATTGGATTATCTCTCCTACTATTCTTATTCTTCTAGACACCTCCCCTAGATGAAAGCCCTCACCCCTATCCCTACCCTAATCTCCAAATAGGGACTAATTTTTTCCTCCATTCTCATTCCCACAGTTCCCCATTCCCTTTGGAGAATCCCTATTCCATTTATATTGTTTTTAAAATAAATTGTCAACTTGAGGCCTAATTCTATTATATAAAAAACTTACTTGAAGCCCAAAATCTATTATATATCAATGGATATTTAAAATAAAATTTAAAAACCCAAACTCAATATTTATATTCAAAAAAATTATCGGGTTTAAAAGATGGGACCTCAGTCCCCATCCCCATCCTTGAACCCCATGAATTTTTAGAAATTCTCTCCATCCCTGCCTTCATCCCTATTTAATCCTTTCAAACCCACTGCAGTCAGGCAGTTCCTCATAATGATTGGATTTTTTTCATCCATATTGCCATCCCTAACCAGCACATAGGCCTAGCATAGCCCGGTACGATCCCTTAAGCCAGATATGTGAGTTGTGTTGGGTCTTACCCCCCACTACAGTGGGTTGTGTCAAGCTAGCATTGCTTGATAGCCAATGGATCAGCTGCTGTAGTAATTGGACAGCTGTTGTAGTAGTTCGACCAATTTGACAACCCTAGTTGTAGATATATTCTGTCTCTTCATTTATTTTCTTATTTATCTATTTATTTTTATTTCCTTTTACTCTTCTATTTTTATGACCTTCCGTAATGGTCCAACCAATTTGATAACCCAACTTAGTAGATATCTTCTATTTCTTCATGTATTTCCTTATTTATTTATTTATTTTTATTTTCTTTTGCTCTTCTCTTTTTATGACCTTTCTTTCATTCATTCCATTCTTATTTCTTCTTGTTATTCTTCTTACTTTCTTATCTTTTTTTTTTCCTTTTTGTACCTATCTTTTTCTTTCTCTTTTCCTTCCATTTTCCTTCCTTTCTTTTTTATTTCTTTATTCTTTCATTCATTTTTTTTCTTTTTTTTGTTCCTCTTTTCTGACATATTTTTGGACTCCCACACTGATTATATTTTCTCATAAAAATGGTTGAGAATTAAAATTTCAGCAAGTCATACTTACTAGCTATTTTACGGTGGTTGAAGGCAAAAGATTCTTAACTCTCTTTAGTACCTTATCTATATGTTGAAAAAAAAAAATCATTTTTTTGCACACCTTAGTGATTGAATAAATTTTTTCCTTTTTTTTTTTTTTTGTCTCTTTTTGGATCACAGGGGTGGTAAGGGCTCTTAGCAAAAGGACAGCTCTGGCTATCAAACCAAACAACTGGAAACAATGCCATACAACCTTTGATTTAAGACATGGAAACAATGCACAGGGAATTGATATACCTGACTTAAATCCCCCATCCAAGTACTGACTGTGCCAACGCATCAGTACATTAACTTTCGTACCTAGAAACTTTCCGCAATAAACATCATAATTAACCTCCCCTAGAATTGTTCCAATTATTCTAAATATGACCAGGACCTGTGCTAAATATCTATGAGCTTCTACCATAGGGATCGTATTCTTCTAACCATCTCTCAGAAATGATATTGATTTCGAAATGATATGCAATGAATCTGTTGTAATTAATTTGTAATAAATGAGTGTGGAAATCTAAGTGTCTTTTGTATTTTCTATGTGACATTAATGAGTGTCTAAGAGATATCTAGAAGAATGAAGAGTCAGTTATGAAAACGAAGAGTCACATGGGAAAACTAAAAGGTTACATTATGATGTATTTATGAGAGAAGCTCAATAGGCACTTTCTATGTCTATAAATAGGTCAATATGTATTGAGTTTAAGTGAGTGGGAAAAGTTTATGAAATGAGATTCTAAATGCTATTACTCCCACTCCAAGCATTTCCTCTTGAGCATTATCCAAGTACCTATCTATCAAAGTTCTATTTTATCCTACAATTGGTATCAGAGCTAGGTCGATCCCACAAAAAAAAAAAAAAGTGGCAGAGCCAAAGACCTGGTAGATCCTGAAGCAAACCACAGAGCCAAAGAGTCAAGGAGCAGTTGCAGAGCTAGAGAAAGCTCCGAGTGCAGAAGGTGCTCGTACAAGAGTTGCTCGTGAAGCCGTGATCTATATCCTCCAACAAGGTGATAAGTCTCCGGATCAAAAGGAATCCGTTGAGAAGTGTGCAAGTCCAAGATAAGAGGGACTTTGCAAAAGGAAAGAAGACAAGAGTGGTCTTCAGAGGTTGTGCAAAATGGAGGATGAGAAGGTAATAGTTGTGGTTGCGCCATATAAGGTAATGCTCAAGAAATGCTTGAAAAACTAAATTTTTCTCCTGCAAAGTATACAAGTGAAAAGTTTGGACCATATCATTCTTCAAGTTTCGTGGCAACAGTTATTTTTGAAGATATAAGTGAAAGTTTTATGATCGATGGTCCTGTTACTTTGTCTGTCAAAGAAGGAAGCAAAAATACTGCAGCATTACAAGCAATTATCTATTTGAAAAATACTTATAATATTACTGTGAAAGATGTGCATTTTCAGGAAATTGAAGCTGTCAAGCTATCAATGCAAAATATGCATGAAGCCTATGAAGAGTTGAAGAACAAATATGAAGATGTAATGAAAGAATTACATGAGTTGAAGCAGACAATAAAAAAAGAGTTATCATAGAAGATGAAGAAAGAGTGATTGAAGTAGATACAAGATATCCACATCATACATCAAAGAGAAGAGCATGTGCCATAAGAGATTTTCCTCCTGGTTGTAGTTTAAATCAGTAATTGAAGATATTATGAAAAATTACAAATTAAGGGGAGATGTTGGAATTAATTTGTAATAAATGAGTATGGAAATCTAAGTGTCTTTTGTATTTTCTATGTGACATTAATGAGTGTGGAAGTCTAAGAGATATCTAGAAGAATGAAGAGTCAGTTATGAAAACAAAGAGTCACATGGGAAGACTAAAAGGTTACATTATGATGTATTTATGAGAGAAGCTCAATAGGCACTTTCTATGTCTATAAATAGGTCAATATGTATTGAGTTTAAGTGAGTGAAAAAAGTTTATGAAATGAGATTCTAAATGCTATTACTCCCACTCCAAGCATCATTATCCAAGTACCTATCTATCAAAGTTCTATTTTATCCTACAATTGGTATCAGAGCTAGGTCTAGGATAAATAAAACTTTGATAGATAGGTACTTGGATAATGCTCAAGAGAAATGCTTGGAGTGGGAGTAATAGCATTTAGAATCTCATTTCATAAACTTTTCCCATTCACTTAAACTCAATACATATTGACCTATTTATAGACATAGAAAGTGCCTATTGAGCTTCTCTCATAGATACATCATAATGTAACCTTTTAGTCTTCCCTTCGTTTTCATAACTGACTCTTCATTCTTCTAGATATCTCTTAGACTTCCACACTCATTAATGTCATATAGAAAAACACTTAGATTTCTACACTCATTTATTACAAATTAATTCAAACAGAATCAGCACAGGCGGAAAGCACTTGGAAAGAATTTTCAATGCCATATTTAAGTGGGGAAGAGCGTTGACCTTGAAATGTAAATGACCATCTTTTAATTCAAGAGCCACTAATAATTGGACAGAGCTAATCCATTGATCATTATAAATATCCAGCTATCTGCCATATCTATCGATTTTAAAAGGAAATTTATGTAGGTTATTATTAATAAAAATTCAAAAGAACGGGATTTATGTCAGTTATTAATAAAAAAATTGAAATTTCAATATTTTAAGAATAATCTTATATTGGATATTAAACTAAATATCCATCCACTTAAATACGAATCTTTGTCCTAGATACAGTAATTTTATAAATTATTTATTTCATTAATTAGATAAATTTTAATAATAAAACTTAGGTGTGGTTCTTTATGTATTTGTCATGCAGTTCTCCAATTAATAAGGGATACATATGCCATTATCCAATTTGAAATGTGACATATGTCTCTTAGACTCTATAAGAAGAAACAATGACAAACGCATATCATTGCTTAAGTTAAATGGTAGAATGCATGCCATTTGTTAAGTAGAGTAGCAAACATGTAAAGAATCACCCCCTAAGTTTTGTCTAAAGTTTAATTTGTTTTATCTCTTACACAAACTATTTAATTCTTTTTCATCTTTTAATGTCATATGAACAGGAGCCATGCAGATGCATCTCTAATTAATAAGATATTTATTTCTCTTATAATTTCTTAAATGGTTCAGTCCTTATTTTTCATGTCTCTAATTATTTCTTATATAATATGATAAAGAGAAGTATGAAAATATGCCTTCTTCTCACAGCTCTTGATGATCGAGTGAATCAAATGGTGAAAGAATACATCTATACTCATCCATTCATATCTATAAATAAGGAAGGAGATCATCCTTCCTATCTATTTGAACTACACAAGATTATACAAGAGAAAATAGAGTAGATGTTTGAGAGATCAAATGAATTCAAGAGCATCCTTTGAGCAATTGAGGAAAGAGAATTGAGTCCAAATAAAGAAAGAGATTTTGATTAAATCTCTTTTAATTTTCACCATATCTAAATTTACTATTTGGATTCACGTGATTTTCCTTCATCAAAGTGTATTTCAAAAAAATGCCTAGCAGTTCATTAGAACTTGAGAATAGAGCACCTTCAATTGTTTACACTTGAATAAGATGAATCCTACCATAAAGAAAGCATCATTCATAATGTATCTCAAATTAGGTAATATCTTTAACTTAGTTATTTTATTTGTAGTACACGTACAAAATTATTAAGTAATCTAAAAATAATTATACGAAAATGTAATAAAATATAATAATTTATACATCAAATGTCTTGGTTTGTTGAAAATAAAAAAGCTAATTGTTATGAAAATTATACTTATTTTTGACAAGGATTAAAAGATCACTTTGTCGGCTATCTTGAATAGAAGAGCTTGCTATGAAGATTTGATATAAGAAAGACACAGATCATGTAAAGAATTTGGTTTAAACATCGCCTCTTAATAAATTAAATGCAAGTGTTCTTTGCCATGACCCAATAGAAAACTTTACATATGGACTCTAACCGATTTAATAACTTAAAGTATTTGAGAGAAATGAGGTATCATGATAGATTCTTTTTTATTGGGATATAGGAGTAATAAACAAGGCATAATTTCATTTTGCTCCTTCAAAATAGCAAAAAAAGGTGTATCATATAACATTTTTTTCCTTGGGAAAGCATCAAATATAGTATAAACAATAGAGAATGTTACAGAGTACAAGGCTTTTGGCAGAATTTGCTTGGATGGACCTAAGTAATAAAGCTGATCACTATCAAACTCCTACTAATATACTTATACTAAAAATTATTGGATCAAAAAGCTACTTTATATGCCACCTTCTCTTTATTTTTTTCCTTCCTTCTCTCTCCACTCTTTATTTCTAAACTGAACAATATTAGCAAATGATATCATAAAGAGGAGTTATATAGATGATTCTAATAATAGTGATAAATATTTTTCACTTATTCTCTAATTATTTCTCATATAAACAAAATAAAATAAAATAATTATTAAGTGAGATAAGGATGGCCATAAAGAAAAGCCATATGAATGTATCCCTAAATAGTATGATAATTATTTCTCACATGAATAGATAATTGTGTCATGCTTATATCTCATGCCGCACTTATTTCTCTAATTATTTATCATGCACACAAATAATTATTTTAATACATATTTAATTATTAAGACAAGTCATACAAATATGTATCTAATTTATTTCTCTAATTATTTCTCATTTATTTCTATAATTATTTCTCATTTATGTCTCCAATTAATTATTTCTCATTTGCTTCCTAATTACCTCACATGTAGACAAATATTTATTTTTTATGCATATAAATGGATGCGCCTTTAATTATTTCTCATGCGGCGAGGAGATGTTCTTGTCACAGCCCTTAATGATTAGGATCATATGATGAAAGTATGTATATGTCTAAAAATTCATTTATACTCATCTTTTTACATCTATAGATAGAAAAGGGGATCATTGTCTCCATCCATTTGAACTGTATAATACCATGTAAGAATAAATAGAGAAAAGATTAGAGAGAGTGAATGCGAATATATATTTTTGAGTATTTGAGAGAAGAGGATTAAGTCCAGATAGAGAGAGATTTTTATTCAATTATTTTGTTGATTTTTACCACGTGTTCAAATTTGACATGATTATTTTTCATTAAAGTGTACTTTAAGAAAAATATGGTAGTTTATTATATATTGAAAGAGACATCAACTGTGTTAATTTGTATAGGATGTATTGTATTTTGAAAAGATTTGCAATCCATAGCATACTTCAATCTAGGTAACTTCTGCCACTTAACTATTTTATTTGCATTACTTATGCCAAAAATTTATTTATTAAATAATCAAGAAATATAATTGCATTCAAAATAGAAGACCATACTCCTTTTTATTTTGTTGAAAATAAAAAAAAGTCGATTACTATCAAATATTTGGTTGCTTCTAGCAACGTCATGTTAAAAATTATTGGGTCAAAGGGCCCCTTTGCCAGCCACCTTAGATTGAACAGCTTGCTGACAAAGTTTGATTTGAGAAGACTCAGACCAATTCAATAACTTAAACTATTTGATAGAATATGAGATATAATAATAATGTTTTTTTTAATAAAAAGATATAAATGTTCAAATGAGGTGGCAAGGTATAAATTTTTTATTTACAGCAATAAAGTTTTAATTCAAAACTAATTAGAATTGATTTTATGATTTTTCTTCATTTAGCTTAATTTTGAAATGTCTTACTCTTGAAACATCAACCAAATTAAATTTAAAATTTTTTTTCTTCAAAAGAGTGCCAAACATCACATAAATAATAGAGACTGCCTCAAGCACAAGGTTTTTAGCAAACCTAGCTTAGATGGATCGAGCAACTAAGCCAACTAGTACTAAACTTACTTTTAAAAGATAATCATGATGTTTGAGATTGAATTTGAACTCATGATCTAATGAAGACGTTAGACTTAAATGAGAGAAGTATTTGGGTTAATCTTAATTGTATTAAAAAATTTAATGTGTAACATATGATATATGTTGATATCCAAAAATTGATAAAATTATAATTATATGCCAAGTGTTCCTTCCCTATGTATAACATATAAGTAGTTAATTGCATAGTCATTAGAATCAAATCGAATCGATCAATTGGACCGGTTGAATCGGGATTCAAAGGCTAAATCGGTCTAATTCTAACATAAAATTAGATATATAAGACACCTAGAATAATCCGATCAATCCGTTCGGTTCATTCGTAAACCATTCAATCCGGCCTGAATCGGATTACGTGTTTATCAATGCTGTTTCAAATTCTCTAGCCTTCGTCTCTTACGACTTTCGAGTTTCAAGTTGCGACCTTCTCTCCTTCGCCTTCTCTGGTCATTTTGAAGAGGTTCGTCTTTTGCCATCTATAATCTATTTCTATTCTTTGGGATGCGATAGAGAGACAAAATTAAGATAATATTTTCTATTAATATTTCTATTGTTTTTTTTATTTTTATAAGAATATTTTTATATTAAAATAATTAAACTAATTTCGTTTGGTAATCCGATGGTTTGAATTAATGATCCGATGATCCGGGCCCTTGACCGGGTCGATATCCAGATCTGACAACTACAATTAATTGTGGCCAATGCAACAAGGTTAGCCCATCACAAAAAAAAAAAAAAAATGTTTGCTGTTTGCTGTTCGTTAGCTGACGCGTAACCGATGTTCCTTGATCCATCTTCCGGCCGATGCAAATCTTTATTATTTTTTTACTTTGCAACAAAATCGTTACCATATCTTAGTGCTATTTGTTGTCGGATTGCAGGATCTCAAACATTCGGGTTTAAACCGCCCCCGTATTTCCCTCCCGGCCTCTGGAAGCCAGGCAACAAAACAACCGGCGTTACACCAGAGCTCGTCTTCTACCCCTCACCTCCCTCCGGGAAGAGTCATCTCGCAGGGTAAGCATGGGGGCATCCTCTCTGTCTCTTCTCTTCATCTCCTCGTGGGCCACGATTGCGGTCTTCATGAACTCCCTCCCTCCCGTCCTCGGAGAAGCCTTCGTCGCGGAAGGCAACGTCATCGACGGTCCTCTTCTAACCTCCAAGATCGCCACCAACCGTTCCATCATCGTCGGCCCCAACGAGGATCTCAAATCGGTGCAGGCCGCCATCAACTCAGTGCCTGACGGGAACTCAGAGTGGATCGTCATCCACCTCCGCGCTGGAGTCTACAAGTAACGTCGATCGATAAACGTAGAATTATATATGCATCATATCATGCAAGTCTATCTTGATATTGCTAACATATTATTACATGGAGCTAGCATCTCTGAATGAATGATATCATTGCCTCGATCTCTAAGTTGTCATCTCACTTTAGAATTACGAGAGACACAAATCTATATATACTTGTGTTGTAGGTGTAAGCAAATTAAATGTGGTGGTGTTTGGTTTGATTTGATTTGATTTGATTTGATTTGCCCTTCCACACAATAACACAATATATACCTGTTGGAATGATCGTGCGCAGAGAGAAGGTTGTGATCCCAGAGAGCAAACCTTATATATTCCTAAGAGGAAATGGCAAAGGACGGACTGCCATCGTTTGGGATGAGGGCAACAGTAACAACACAGCGTCCGCATCCTTCATTGTCTGGGCTGACAACGTAGTCGTGTTTGGCATCAGCTTCAAGGTTTCGAGTTCTACTTCACTTAATTAAACATTTGTCTCTGTGATTAGAATTGCAATATTTAGCTATCTCCAGAACTTAATGGAAGAGAGCTAACACATATATGACAAATGTGACTGCAGAATGGTGCGCTGGTTGGTGTTCCTAATGTTCCATCGATCGATCAGTCGGTGGCAGCGATGGTTGCTGGAGATAAGGTGGCATTCTATCACTGTGCTTTCTATAGTGCCCACAACACCCTCTTTGATTACAAGGGCAGGCATTACTACGAAAGCTGCTACATCCAAGGCAACATTGATTTCATCTTTGGCCGTGCCCAGTCGATCTTTGAGGCAAGTCTATGATCTCCTCGATGCAAGTTTATGATTCTTTTTTGAGGCAAAAATCTTATGAATTGGCTTAATTGATACATGAGAAAATTCATGCATGTCTAGTAATTAAGCATCATTATCATCATTGTCATCAAGTCTTCAGCCATTAAATTGTGTCGGATATGTAGATTAAAGTCAGAAAAGAATAGAAAGGTTAACTGAGCAAATTTACAACATGTTGTCAAGTACTTGACTTATGTTTGGAGTTTGATCCAGTTACATATATTCTAGAATTATGTATTATAAGTTCTTAGGTTTAATAATCATATATATATTGCACATATACCAGTCATGGCTTCAGGAGCGCAACCATCTCCTCCTCGTGTACCGTACTGTTTGTTCCTCTTCCCTATTATCCTACTTTTCATTGTAGGGTACGAAACTGTCTGATTCTTTTATATAGGAAATTAGTTCAAGTTAGAGTTGAATTAGAATTGAAGAAAATACTGGATCATACAATAAAATAGTTATTAGGTTCTTCCATTAACGAGCCCAAATAATAAGGTTTTACGCCTCCATATCATATTCACACATATACTAATTATTGGGATAGTTTAACCTAAAACTTTATAAATCACGCACTTGATAGGAACTTAAGCCAGTAATTTAATTTGAATCACATTTCACATGTTTTACACGGACAGAAATATTATGCAATCAGTGACAACCCATATTAGATTTAAAAACTTAGATAGATAAATTACTTGGGAAATTGAAGGGTTTCAGGCTGTTCAAATCTTAATTAGAATATGGACGATCTTTGCTTAATTTAAGCTAAAAAGTCCAAAGTAGATTTGCATCCGACTGCTGAGACTTGATGGTCTGCCTGTACCATTGGTGCTTTCATGCACATCACAAATAGATTCCTTATCTATTGAAGCCAATATAAATGACGATACAATATCCTGCTGGCGACTTGCCGGAAAGGTTGAAAGTTATTTGATTGTCTATATTAAACGACTTCTATTAGACTTTAATCAGATCCTTTCATATATATTAAGAAGTCAGTTGCCTGTTTTTTATAATATTAAACAAAAAATATACAAAACAGTTTTGATCTTAATTAACCTTATTTTATCCTCTCATTTGTAACACCATACAGAGCTGCGAGGTCTTTGTTCTCTCAGATAGCAGAACAAAAATCCTTGGCTCAATCACAGCTCAAAACAGGCAGTCTGAAGATGACAAAAGCGGCTTCGTGTTCTTGAAAGGCAAGATATATGGCATTGGCGATGCCTATTTGGGTCGAGCTAAAGGAGTCTACTCTCGGGTCATCTTTTCTAAGACTTATCTCTCCAAGACCGTATCTCCTGCTGGCTGGACACTCTGGAACTACAATGGCACCACCGAGTAAGCACCTGCAACCCTTGATGCACTCCTCGACCTAAATATATATATACTGATATCTCGCCAACACATAAACATCATGCATTACCATGCATCACGTAAAAATATGAAGCATTAGAAGCAAATAAAGGGAAATTAACAAGGTGTTTAAATAACTAGGCTTGGTTAATTAGTGCAAGCAACTCACAGATTTCTTTTGGTTTGTGCAGCCATTTACTCCTTGGAGAGCACCACTGCCATGGACCAGGTGCAGACCCGGCTCAACGTGCTCGATGGGCACGGCAACTCACTGACGTAGAGGTCGCTTCATTCACAAGCATTAATTTCATCAACGGGCGGAATGGTTGCCGGCCTACCATTATTGAGGACTCCTTGTCACCATTACTAGCTCTATATATATGTAACTCAATGCTTTGAAAAACATTGTTGATATTAGCTAGAAATAATGCGCGCATGACTATTTGAGGACTTTTTGTCCCCATTTCTAGATCTAAACAATTTATCCCATCGTTATACTCTTTGAAAAAAGTGTTGCCATGGTAAAGACAGTCTGAAATAATTCATGAATTTATTTCCCTTCGTACGTAAGTCTTTTTTTTCCCTCGTATTTATTACAATAGTTATGGTGAGAGTACGATCATGTATTCACATTAATTTGTGATGGTGATGGTGATGACAAAGGGAAAGCAAACATATATAAAGCAAGGGTTATATATATCCAGAAGAAGAGGTAGCTATCAATATGCTTGGACGTTGAAGTGCGAGCGAGCCTCTTATAAAGCCTTGTGTTGGTTGTATCCAACGTATAGTGAAGATCGAGTTCCATCCACATCAAGATTAGGGTTGGGGTTGATCTAAATTCACCACTAGGCTATAATCTCGTACATATCCAAAAGATGATAAATGGAGAGGTGCAAAGAGAAAGAATCATTTTTTAAATAGGTGTCTTTTGCACCAGTTTTAGAGTAAGAGGGTGGGAGAATAGGAAATAAAGATATTGCAGAAATGTGTTAAAGTAAAAAAACGTCATTTCAAATGACGTTTTTCACTTCCATTCCGTTAACCGTATGGAAATCGTCACTTGGAGTGAAAGTGACGATTTCAATAAGCAGCCACTTAAATGGTGATTTTAGTAAGTAGTGGCGATTTCTCTAAGCAGCCACTTGAAATGGTGATTTTAGTAAGCAGTACGATTTCTCTCGCTACTCCTCCATTGCATCGCTTCAAGGATCCATTTAAACCTTTCCAAAAGAGAGACTCGCGATCGTTATTCTAATCCGCAAATAAATCTCCTTTCGAAAACGAGCCCCTTAATAAATCCCAGTAACCCTCTCAAAGATCCATTTAAACCGCATTGAATCATTTAAACCGTACTAAATCTCATAACTCCTTAAATCTCGTAAGAGAAATTGCTATTTGAAATAGCGAGTTTGGTTAAGTGAAATCGCCACTCAAATCATCATTTGAAGTGAGGCCCTCGGAGCAAAAGGGTAAGATTGAATGTGAAAAACATCATTTCTATAATATCTTTGCTTCTCATCCCATTTTTCTGAAATCGATGTCAAAAACACCACCGATTTAAAGAACGACTCCGAAGAGAGGAAAAAGAAAAAAAATGATTCGCAACCTTCGTAAACGTACGAATCCCATAAGGTCCCTTTGCAGAAGACTGCAGTGCCCATGATTGAACTGTTTTTAAATGCCAAACGATGCCGATTTTATAATTTTGGCATTGAAGTTAAAGCTTTTTTACAAAACAAGATCAAAGTAAAAAATATCATTTAAAATAATATTTTTTACTTCCGTATATGTCTTCCACGAAGCTGCATGAAGTTGGAAGGATAAAATTTCGTACAAGTGCCTAGGGATGACGCTTCTTCTAAAATCGTTATTTTCATTGGCGCTTTTAAGAAATCCCATACCCCAACTCAACTGCTCACGCGGCCTCGCGGAAGACAGACATGAAACTAAAAAATGCCATTAAAAATAGTATTTTTTTTAAATTAACCTTTTTTTTGCATAAAAATTTTGATTCCAATGCTAAAATTGCTGCATTTTTACCATGTAAACGTGCCGCATTGAGCTTGTACTGCTGAGCGTGGTTTGCTCCAAAAGGGTCAAAAAAACATAATGAGACGAAAGAGGAGGGGAGCCTTCTCTCCTGTGCTATTTACATTAATTTTTTTATTATCGAAAACTAGAATCTAGTCATAAAAGGGCTGTCTGGCTTTAAAATTTCTTTCATTAAATATTGTAGATAAGCATGAAAGATGATTAAATCCGACCATGCACAACATGAAACCAATATTACGCTGATGGGAGATTTATTCCCCTCCATGACATAAATACGTTACGTACAAATACGTGGCTCTTTCTAGGATTTACTTTGAGCAAATGAGCAATCTGGTGCATCTTGCTAGAAGCCCCCACCGCCGCCTCCTCCAAATCCTTCACCACCGCCGCCACCAATGCCGCCCCCAGCTCCAGCGTCCCCTCCAAATCCACCACCAATGCCTTCTCCAGCTCCACCACCGAATCCACCGCCAACTCCTCCACCAGCACCGCCTTCACCGCCAAGTCCTCCACCACCACCACCAAACCCTCCACCAATCCCACCACCCTTGCCTCCTCCAAAGCCGCCACCGGCACCACCGCCACCACCAGCCCCTCCACCAGCTCCGCCACCAATCCCACCGCCCTCGCCTCCTCCAGAGCCGCCACCAGCACCACCTCCACCGCCAGCACCTCCACCGGATCCACCACCTTTCCCACCTCCACCGCCAGCACCTCCACCGGATCCGCCACCCTTCCCACCTCCAAAGCCACCCCCAGCACCACCTCCACCGCCAGCACCTCCACCGGCTCCACCACCAATCCCTCCACCACCACCTTTGCCACCTCCAAAGCCACCACCAGCACCAGCTCCACGGCCAGCCCCTCCACCAGCGCCACAACCCTTGCCACCACCAGCACCAGCTCCACCGCCAGCCCCTCCACCAGCTCCACCACCAATCCCTCCACCAGCTCCACCACCCTTGCCACCTCCAAAGCCACCCCCAGCACCAGCTCCACCGCCAGCCCCTCCACCAGCCCCTCCACCAGCTCCACCACCCTTGCCACCTCCAAAGCCACCACCAGCACCAGCTCCACCGCCAGCCCCTTCACCAGCTCCACCACCTTTGCCACCTCCAAAGCCACCACCAATACCAGCTCCACCACCCTTGCCACCTCCGAAGCCACCGCCAGCACCGCCGCCGCCTCCAGCTCCTCCACCAGCACCTCCGCCAATACCTCCACCACCACCTTTCCCACCACCAGCACCGCCGCCGCCTCCTACCCCTCCACCAGCTCCACCACCACCGCCTTTACCACCTCCAAACCCACCACCAGCACCGCCACCACCGCCTTTACCCCCAAACCCAAACCCACCACCACCAAACCCTCCACCATAGCCGCCACCGCCACCAAACCCTCCACCAGCGCCGCCACCGCCACCACCTTTACCACCCCCAAAACCCCCACCTCCTCCAAATTCACCACCATGACCAAACCCTCCACCTCCACCTCCACCTCCTCCGAAACCACCGCCACCTCCCAGTTCACCCGCATCACCAAGGAGAAAATCTTTCTCCAGCCGACGCCCTTCGGCGAACCCTACAATTAAGAACACGGCGATGACCAATAGCCCCAGCCCCCACACGGTTCACAAGCCTTCCCATCTTCTAACAAAGGCAAAAGATCAAAGCACATGCACTTCTTGCTCTGAAGCTAGAGTTTGTACAGTATATTTATAGAATGAGAATTTAATGCTGGTGGTTGGAGCTCTGATTCAATCTGTTATCTTTTTTACAGTATAGAGTCGGTCAGGGGCGAACAGTTACAGCCCAGTTGGCCACCGGAAGAAACAGCAAAGTCTACAGGGTTTGGCGAGATGAATCCCGGCACAGGTGCCAACCATTTTAATGCGCGCACTTCTCTCCACCAACTCTGCAATCCCTTCGCCACCGTCGCCCATTCTTTCGTTCCAGCTTACTATATTGTTGGCGTTATATTTATACATGCATGCAAACTTAATTGGATGCCATGTGATAGGACTAGTTGACTTTATAAAAAATAAAATTTTTTTGGACAAGGCCGACAGACTTCAGCGCCAGTCATCAGCATCGATCGTCAGCATCGGCCTTCAGCGACAGCCTCCAGCGTCGGTCCCAGCGACAGCCTCCAGCGCTGGCCAAAGGCCGACAGACTCTAGCACCAGCCGTCAGCGTCGGCCTCTAGCGACGGCCTCCAGTGTCGGCCTTCAGCGTCATCTTCAGCGCCGGCCTCCAAGGCCGGCACATCAAAGGTCGACACCTGCCAAGACCGGCCTCTCCAAGCTAGGCGGCCCCGGTTCCCAGCCGGCCACGGCGTGTCCAAGCTAGCCAGCTCCGGCACCACCCAGGCCGGCCCCAGCCTCTCCAAGCTAGACGGCCCCGGTTCCTAGCCGGCCACGGCGTGTCCAAGCTAGCCGGCCCCGGCACCACTCAGGCCGCCGCGGCCTATCCAAGCCAGGCGGCCCCGACACATTCCTAGCCGGCCCCGGGGTCTCCAAGCCAGGCGGCCCCGTCGTCCCCTGTCCTGCCGAGTCGGCCAAGGCCATCCCTGGCCAGCCCGACTCGGCCCCGGCGTCCCCAGCTTCGCCGAGTCGGCCAAGGCCATCCCTGGCCGGTCCGACTCGGCCCCGGCGTCTCCAGTCCCATCGAGTCGGCCAAGGCCATCCCTGGCCGGCCCGACTCGGCCCTGGCGTCCCCCGTCCCGCCGAGTCGGCCAAGGCCATCCCTGGCCGGCCCGACTCGGCTCCGGCGTCTTCTGTCCCGCCGAGTCGGCCAAGGCCATCCCTGGCCGGCCCGACTCGGCCCCGGCGTCCCCCGTCCCGCCGAGTCGGCCAAGGCCGTCCCCAGCCGGCCCAACTCGGCCCCGGCGACTCCTGTTCCGCCGAGTCAGCCAAGGCCATCCCGGCCGGCCCGACTCGGCCCCAGCGTCTCCTGTTTCGCCGAGTCGGCCAAGGCCATTCCCGGTCGGCCCTGGCGTCTCCTGTCCCCCGAGTCGGCCAAGGCCATCCTTGGCCGGTCCGACTCGGCCCCGGCATCTTCAGTTCCGCTAGATCAGCCCCAGCGGTTCAAGGAACCGCTCTCGGACACACGCCGCCCGACAGCGCCAGACGCGCACCGCTCGACAGCGTCGACGCGCGCCGCCTGATAGCCCCCCAGCTGATGGGACGTGGCTCACTACCAGCCTAGATTCACGTGAGGGCTCAGCAGATCTTCTGATTTACGCAATCCCACGTGATCACGCCAGAATCAACCCCTATAAAAAGGTGAATCCACCCGGTAAACAGGTACGCGCGATAACCCCCCAAAATCGCCATCTCAACTCTCAAAGGGATTCCTCCTCTCGGAGACCCCTCTTTTCCATCCAAAACCGGGCTCACTCGAGCCCTTCTTCAGCTGTGACCTCAGTCACTAACTTGGCCATCGGAGGGTCCCGCCGGAGCCCCCTTCGGCCCCAGGACTTCCTTGCAAGCAATTCGGCGAGGCGAGGATTCAAGGAGTGCCTCCGTTCCCGACGTCCAGAAGAGGTGATCGAGCGTCATCAGATTGGCGTGCCAGAAGGGAGAATAAGAAAAAAGTAGTGAACGTTCTCCCTGAGCTACATCTTTCGTCCTCCCTCTTCTTTCAGAAGCCATGGTGGTGACCCGAGCTCAGGACGCCTCCATCAGCTACCCAGCGGGGTTTCCCCCGCCAACTAGACAGCAGGAGGCCAATCCCCCTGCTACCGACCCTCCAGTCGCTTGCCCGCCGCCGGACGCCGCTATCCAAACAGCGAAGCGGCTGGCGACTCTTTCCCAGCAAGTCCAGAATCTCACCGCCATTGTCCACGGGCTCCAGCAACAATAGTCCGTGGCCACCCAGCATCAAACTGCTCCCCTCATCAGTCGGCAGTCGGCGAGGGGAGGCTCCCCCGGCGGGAGGCCGGTCGGTGAGAGACCGGCCGACGTCAAGCTTCCCCCAGGAAGCTCCGGCGCGAGCCCTCCAAACGGCCGCGGTCCCCTGACCATGGCCCCAACGAGTTCCCTCCCAAGCCACATCATCACGAGGAACCCAGGCAGATGTCCCGACGCCCGTCTCCATCTCCTTCTGCCTCCTCTTCTTCTTCTTCCTCCGAGCTATCTCGGAGGGCCCCGACGATCAACCGCCAGGCAGAGGAACGCCTGGAGGAGTACCACCGACGCCTCGACGAGCTCGCCAAGAAGATCAACCATCAGCCGGAGGAAGAGTTCGACACTCGTCCTCCCTACACTCGCCGCATATTGGAGGAACTGGTTCCCTCCAGGTTCCGCTTCCCCCAGGTGGACCCGTACGACGGTACGACCGACCCCCTCGACCACCTCGAAAGTTACAAGGCTGTGATGCAAATCCAGGGCGCCCCAGACGCCCTCCTCTGCAAGGCCTTCCCCGCAACTCTGCGGAAGGCCGCATGTGCATGGCACTCACGCCTGCCCCCTCACAGCATCGACTCCTTCCGGGAGCTGGAGAGGGCATTTTTGGCCCACTTTGACGCCTGCCGCTGGATCCCAAGGGTGGCAGACAGTCTCTTCTCTGTCCGTCAGAAAGAAGGAGAGTCACTGCAGGACTTCGTGTCCCGATTCAAAACCGCCGCCCTCGAGGTCTACCATCTCGACGATGCGGTGGCCTCCCTAGCGCTGAAGCGGGGACTCCTTCCATCCCGCTTCACCTTCTCCCTGGATAAGAAGCCTCCGAGCTCTTATTCTGACCTCCTCCTCTGGGCCCAGAAGTACATCCATGCCAACGAGGCTGACTCGTCCAGAAGGGAAGCCGGCAGGAGTTCCAATGAGAAGTCAACCCCCACAGAACCAGCTGAGGGACGATCCCGGCAGCCGAGCCGCCCAGTCGCTTTGACCAACGGCCCCAGGCGCTGGTTCCTAAGGGGCGGTTTACTCCTATCACGGCTCCGATCTCCCACATCCTGCTAGAGATTGAGGAGGAGCCGTACTTCCAATGCCCACGTCCCCTAAAGTCAATAAACCCCCACAACGAAGAGCTTTGCTGCCGGTATCACCAAGATTGTGGGCATGACACCGAAGATTGCCGCCAGTTGAAGAAGGCCATTGAAAAGTTTGTCCAGCAGGGCCACTTGGGCAAGTTCGTTCGAGGAAACCTCACGGCCCCGGGTGCGTCGGCACCTCCAGCGCCTCAGATTTGCCTCAACAATGCCCCAACGGAAGGAACAATAGCATGACCTCATGAGGGGCGAGCAGCAGCTTGGGGAGCCGACGGAAGGAAGCAAGCTGGCATCAAAATGGGAAGCTTCTCCCCCATATTCGGAACGCGGACGGTACTCTCAGTAGCTTGCTGATCCTTTAATAAAGTATTATTCAGAATATCCTTGTCTTATCACGCTCTTGGGAAGAGTGTATTTCTTAGACAAAGACCGACTCCGCGTCAGCAACAAAGACCGACTCCGCGTCGGCACCAAGATCGACTCCGCGTCGGCGCCAAAGACCAACTCCGCATTGGCAACAAAGACCAACTCCGCGTCGGCAACAAAGACCGACGTCGGCGCCAAAGACCAACTCCGCGTCGGCGCCAAAGACCGACTCCGCGTCGGCAACAAAGACCGACTCCGCGTCGGCAACAAAGACCGACTCCGCGTCGGCACCAAAGACCGATTCCGCATCGGCACCAAAGACCGACTCTGCATCGGCACCAAAGACCAACTCCGCGTTGGCAACAAAGACCGACTCCGTGTTGGCGCCAAAGACCGACTCCGCGTTGGCACCAAAGACCAACTCCGCATTGGCACCAAAAGACCGGCTCCACGTCGGCAACAAAGACCGACTCCGCGTCGGCACCAAAGATCGGCTCCGCGTCGGCACCAAAGACCAACTTCGCGTTGGCACCAAAGACCGACTCCGCGTCGGCAACAAAGAGACAACAAAGACCGACTCCGCGTCGGCAACAAAGACCGACTCCGCGTCGGCGCCAAAGACCGACTCCGCGTCGGCGCCAAAGACCAACTCCGCGTTGGCAACAAAGACCAACTCCGCGTTGGCACCAAAGACCAACTCCGCGTTGGCACCAAAGACCAACTCCGCGTTGGCACCAAAAGATCGGCTCCGCGTCGGCACCAAAGACCGGCTCTGCGTCGACACAAAGACCGACTCCGCGTCGGCACCAAAGACCGACTCCGCGTTGGCACCAAAAGACCGACTCCGCGTCGGCACCAAAGACCAACTCCGCATTGGCACCAAAAGACCGACTCCGCGTCGGCACCAAAGACCAACTCCGCGTCGGCGACAAGGACCGACTCCGCGTCGGCAACAAAGACCGACTCCGCGTCGCACCCAAGACCGGCTCCGTGTCGGCACCCTCAAGCTCAAGACCTGCGGATTCCAATCAACAGAGTTTCGTGGGGGGCAGACAAACCCCCAGGCTGGTTCAAAAGGAGCTCACTGGCATCGCGGCCCACGGGACACCACTCAGCCCCGGCACGGCGGTGCCCCCGAGTTGGTTAAGTCCCTAAAGGCTCCGTACCCAGCTGAGTCGCCCCTCGCAGCGGTTCCCACACCTCCGAGGCGGTTCAAAAGGAACCTGACGACTCTCAACTCTCAGGTCACCCTCCGGGGTTCAAAAGACTCCCAGACTCTGCGTTGGGAGAGCATTACTAGCGCCCTCAGCTAGCCAAAGAAGGCGCGCAGACGTCCATCCAAGGCAGCGTAAGATGAAAGAGCAGATGCCAAGGTAAAAGTTCTACACTCCTTTCACTTAGCCGATGCAGGGCACGCAAGCTCAAGGAGTGTGGGGGGCATTTGATGGGGCCAGTTGACCCCATGAAAAATAAAATTTTTTTTGGACGGCCCTAAAGGCCGACAGACTCCAGCGCCAGCCGTCAGCGTCGGTCGCCAGCGTCGGCCTCCAGCGACGGCCTCCAGCGTCGGCCCCCATGCCAGCATCTAGCGCTGGCCAAAGGCCGACAGACTCCAACACCAGCCACCAGCGTCGGCCTCCAGCGACGGCCTCCAGCGTTGGCCTTCAGCGTCATCTCCAGTGCCAGCCTCCAAGGCCGGCACATCAAAGGCCGACACCTGCCAAGACCAGCCTCTCCAAGCTAGGCGGCCCCAGTTCCCAGCCGGCCACGGCGTGTCCAAGCTAGCCAGCCCCGGCACCACCCAGGCTGGCCCCGGCCTCTCCAAGCTAGGCGGCCCCGGTTCCCAACCGGCCACGGCGTGTCCAAACTAAGCCGGCCCCGGCACCACCCGGGCCGGCCACGGCCTCTCCAAGCCAGGCGGCCTCGGCACATTCCTAGCCGGCCCCGGCGTCTCCAAGCCAGGCGGCCCCATCATCCCCTGTCCCGCCGAGTCGGCCAAGGCCATCCCCGGCCAGCCCGACTCGGCCCCGGCGTCCCCAGCTTCGCCGAGTCGGCCAAGGCCATCCCTGGCCGGTCCGACTCGGCCCCGGCATCTCTAGTCCCCCGAGTCAGCCAAGGCCATCCCTGGCCGGCCCGACTCGGCCCCGGCGTCCCCCGTCCCGCCGAGTCGGCCAAGGCCGTCCCCGGCCGGCCCGACTCGGCCCGACGTCTTCTGTCTCGCCGAGTCGGCCAAGGCCATCCCTGGCCGGCCCGACTCGGCCCCGGCGTCCCCCGTCCCGCCGAGTCGGCCAAGGCCGTCCCCGGCCGGCCCGACTCGGCCCCAGCGACTCCTGTTCGCCGAGTCGGCCAAGGCCATCCCGATCGGCCCGACTCGGCCCCGGTATCTCCTGTTCCGCCGAGTCGGCCAAGGCCATCCCAGGCCGGCCCGACTCAGCCCCGGCATCTCCTGTCCCGCCGAGTCGGCCAAGCCATTCCCGGCCGGCCCGACTCGGCCCCGGCGTCTCCAGTTCCCGCCAGATCAGCCCCAGCGGTTCAAGGAACCGCTCTCTGACACGCACGCCCGATAGCGCCAGACGCGCGCCGCTCGACAGCGCCGACGTGCGCCCCCGACAGCCCTGCCAGCTGATGGGACATGGCCCACTAACCGGCCCAAATTCACGCGAGGGCTCAGCAGATCTTCTGATTCACGCAATCCCACGTGATCACGCCAGAATCAACCCCTATAAAAGGTGAATCCATCCGGTAAACAGGTATACGCAATAATCCCCAAAATCGTCATCTCAACTCTCAAAGGGATTTTTCCTCTTGGAGACCCCTCTTTTTCATCCAAAATCGGACTCACTCGAGCCCTTCTTCAGCTGTGACCTTAGTCACTAACTTGACCGTCGGAGGGTCCCGTCGGAGCCTCCTCTGGTCCCGAAACTTTCTTAGACAACCCGGCGAGGCAAGGATTCAAAAAGTGCCTTCATTCCCGATGTCCAAAAAAAATGATCAAGCGTTATCACCATGCATGAATTTTTTCTTCTTCTTCTTCTTCTATTTTTTTTTGGTCATGCACAACGTGTTGCATTTGCTAGTTCGAAAAATAGGCAAGTGTTGGACGGATGATGTGAACCTCTCACTGCCAACTGGATAGGTAGGTGGAGGGAGTCAGCTGATACATATGTGGACTTGCTGCAAATGTGGGCAATAGCACCGCTGCCGCTGGCTGAGAGTAGCCAGCTGTGCAATAGATTTAATGCAGCTCGCATCTTTACTTTCAAATTATCACACCATTTATGATTAATAATTAAGTTCGCCAAGTTGCAAATATTCACTTGTGAGTCGAATCGGAAACTTATGATTCAAAGACTGATTTTATGGCAAAGACATTAATGGACTTTTCATCATCTTGTGATGTTGATTCCTTTAGAACCATGATTGACAAGATGCTCTCCATGGCTCAACTTACCAGGACAGCAGAGCAGGATCGAGCTGTTCGCCAGCCCAACATTGACGTTTGTATGAAAGCATGGATCACCGTGCTAATGTACTTCAAACTCCGAAGGCTTCATGCCCGCTGGAGCTCTCTTATCCAAATTATTCTGATGATGTACTTTTTTATTTTTTTTCCTGGTGACAGGACTCCCTTCAGTGTTTCTGAGAAGAAAGAACCTTGCTATATTCTCCTAGGATGGTGACATTAATTCATACAATTAATGGACCTAGGAAAGAAGAACGCCAGTGCATCCACCGTCCTCCCAAGGCAACCCCAAACTCAACTTTCGTCATCTATTAATTAAAGTCTACCTCCTACCAGTCGGATATAAGATACACAGTTGCCACTCCTACCGGTCCACGTAGAATCAAAGTTATCAATTCATTTTATTTTGATCGGTTTAAACATTTTGTTTCGTAACTTATTCAAAAAGATAATATTATGTTTCGTTTCAAAAGATTTTTCAGTCGTTTCGGTGCGTTTCGAGCCGTTTTCGACCGTTTTAATATATTTCGACGTTTCGATAAAATATATTTTAAAAACCAAGTTATGAATTATTAAACCTTTCAAAACCATTTTAAAAATATATATATAATATCAAAAAAAATCCTAGTTACCCTATCCCCATTTTAATAAATATATATATAATAACAAAAAAAATTCTAGTTACCCTATCCTCATAGTCGCATCTCTTAAAAATTCAAACTCTTTATTTTTATATTATTATTATTTTATGAAAAATATGAATTATGATAAATTTTTCATATATATATATATATTCAAACTCTAAAAACTTAAACTTTTATTTTTATATTATTATTATTTATAAAGAATATAATATAAATAAATTATATAATATATATTTTATTATATATATATTCCGAAACGAAGTATCGAAACGATCTGATACCGAAATATTTCGTTTCATAAGCTAAATCGAAACATAATTCGAAACGAATTGACAATCTTGCATAGAATGGATGGTTCCCTCCGTGCCAAAATATATGAGCCTTGAGGTTTATTCTGATGGAGTTAGGGTGAATGCAGTACTGCTCGAAATAATAAGTAATTATGGAAATTTTATGGGTGAGAAGCCACTTCTCTTTAATAAAAGCATCCTGAATTCCTAATGCAAGCGACATAGCTAGCTAGTTTTTGATAGTTATTGGGAGACTTCAATGACAAGTATTGAGGGAAATGCACTTTCTTTCTTCTTCTTCTTCTTCTAATAAACCTCAACTAATGATGGGTCATGACAACGGTAAGCAACCTATGCAGGGATGCGTGCATCATAATTTTAATGGCACTAGAGAAATATCTTTACACAAAACAGCAGCTACAGTATAAAGAAAAAAAATTAGATATTGACGGAAAACAAAAAAAAAAAAAGCATGGAGAGCGATAAGATTTCTTTTGCATACAATATTGTCGCGGTAAATCTAGGTAGTACAATACATAGAGTATAAATGAATATAATAAATTTAAAAATATATATATATATATATAATATACAGAACTGTTGAAGAGTAAAAGAAGTTTCACTAACAAAAAAATTGAAGTACAAACCTTTCAAAAAAATTGATCTTGAATTCTTTCAATCTTACAATGTCTTTTTAAAATTTAATTTTATACTTGTATATGTCATAGGGTTTCGCCTCTAAATATACGGTTTGAACCCATTGATTTAAACTCTATGCTATTGTCATGGATCTTAGAGAAAACATTTATTCAAGTTTTCTTCAAAAAAAAATTCGATCGATTCACATGTCAGGCTAGGCCCAAAAATTCAAGATAGATTTAAAAATATTATAAACTAATTAATAGAAGTCTAATAAATATAAAAACCATCCCTCACAATATTATGGTAGAGAACTTTTCTGAGCAAAGCGATAATATACACCACCGGACAAGTTATGATGAAGCACAGTGAGGAACTGCATGCCTTCGTGGTGATGATGGTACATGCATTTTATAAGGATATGACCGATTATAATAAAGATATTAAGGGTGCACGGTATGCAATTAAAAAAAAAAGTTACTTGT
This sequence comes from Calamus simplicifolius, assembly GCA_900491605.1. Classification (NCBI taxonomy): domain Eukaryota; kingdom Viridiplantae; phylum Streptophyta; class Magnoliopsida; order Arecales; family Arecaceae; genus Calamus; species Calamus simplicifolius. The sequence goes on along the minus strand of UESW01002671.1, from coordinate 95,055 downwards.
GTGATTGGCATGAGTTTAACTCTTTTCAAAGGTATAATTTTTTTTCTTTATCCTTCAAATTATTTACCTTAAAAAAATAAATTAATAAAATAAAAATAAAAATCTTTCAAAATAAAAAAAATTAAACATTAAAATTAATAAAATATTAAATAATAATATGATATTATAATTTATAATATATATTCTATATTATAAATTAAATATTATAATATAATATTATATGTGTGTGTGTGTATATATATATATATATATATATATATATAATATTTTTACCTAAGGGTTTATTTGAATCATTGTTACCAATAGCTATCATATATTTTATCCGTCAATAGCCACTTAAAGGTGTTCAATAGCTAATCTAAATAGGGTCTAACTCTATTTCAAATTCAGTTAGCTATTATATGTTTTACCTACCAATACAATCAAATATAATTAATAAAGACTCTTATTCTCTTAAAATTTACATTTGAAAATATCACTTCTCCTAACTTTTCTTTTCTATTTTTTTATTTTTTTTATTAAAGCCCCATGTCAAACCCAGCCTTAGTTGGGGGGGGTGGGTGTTGGGTGTTGGAGGGGCGGTGAAGGGAGAGCCTTGTACACGCCGAAGGGAACATCACATTAATCATGCGACATTCTCTTTGCAAATGGATAGCGACTTGGTGGCTGAAAACATCCATCCGTTCTCTGAACCTCCTAGTCTAAGGAACGGCTAAAAATGATCCTCTACTTCTTATATAGCTGTCAAAGCTAACGTGCCACTGTGCCAGGCTTCTCCCTTTGCGTTTGAGAAACCACTTTTGCTCCACCCAGGACCTATGATAGTACGATGCAACACATGAGAGACTATTGGTCTATTAATTTCCAGGCCTGTTTGAGAGCTAATCATCAGTCCCTCGCCAAGGCAGCCTCCTTATCTTGATTTATTAAGGGGACAAGATCTGTGTGCGTTTCTATCGCCACTTGGATGCAAGATAGACTTCACATTCTACTTCTCGTCATATATGCCATATCTCGTTGCTAATCTTAGTGGATATCTTCCTACTCTGATCAATTCACTGCAAAGGCAAAGTAGAGCTGGTGCAGCGATGGAGAATTGTTTGAAAATAAACTTAGATGGTTCGATTCATTGGAGAGAGATCGAGCTGGTGCAAGGATGACTATTCGGTATCACTATGGGATTATCTTATATGCTTTGGCCATCCCTATTCAAATGAAGTCTGTGCCTATTGCCAAGTTGATGAGAGCGTGGCATGCTATGATGGTAGCTCTTTAAAGATTTCAAACCCATAAGCTAACTCTGAAAGGGGATCCAACAACTGTTATTTCTTTGTTGGAAAGGAGGACTACACATTGTTAGCAATATCCAATGCTGCAGAATCCTTTGGTAATAATATCTTCAGTCTCTCAAGTTGAAAGTTGCCATGCATAAGGGCAAATTAAGTGACAGATTACTCCTCAAAGTTGATCCTCAGATTTGCTTGTCTATCTTGGCCAGTTAGCTCAGGCTGATGCCCGAAGAGTGATTGTCATGAGGATCTAGTCCTCTTTGTATTGTCACAAAGGAGGGCTGATGCTGAGCAGACCATTGATGGACCCATGCAAGACAACAGCAAATCATGAATATATATATATAACATATACATGACATGGAGAGTGCCTTAACATGTTTGCCCATGTAATGCATGAGCATTGGAATTAACTCCTGGAATTAGACCCTTTCTCATCAACACAACTCATCAAACTGGAAAGTTGGAGAGAGTCAGAAAGAAGTTTTTCCACGTAGAAGTGATTACAATTTTCCTTCTTTACCTCCAGCACCAAGAAGTTTTTTAGATCCCATTCTAAGCATCCACGTAATTTGACTGGCAGGTTACTTAATTACAAAGTAAGAAAGGATAAGGAGAAAAAAAGCAGGAACCTGAGAAAGAAACAAAATAGCTTTTTTTCGGGGTAAACACAATACATATATAGGTTTTGATGTTGAGTGATGGAGCTAGATCAGCTTATGAACTATATATAGCCAACATTAGCATTGGAATTTATTTAAGTGGTTGGGACTCTATGTCGGTGTAGACTTTTGATGTTTGAAGAAATCTTGAAAGTGAAGTCTTACAGGCATAGGTTACATCAAGTTGTAGCAACAATACCTACCAAATTATTTTAAAAAAAAATTCATATAAATTTCAGTGTAAATATTGCTTATTGTGTATTAATCTCTAAATTGTCTTGTTTCTACGTGAATACTCCTTCCATTACATTTTTTGCTGATTTTGTTCATATTTAGGAAAAAGTATAGCCCTTTCCAATACAAATTTGATGTTAAATCTCTCTGGAGAATTAACACAAAGGGTAATAATGTGTAATAATACTCAAAATAATTATTAATTAATGTTGTCAACCTATAATCTATGGAAAGGGGGCATCCATGTGAAAATAGGGTGATTTAATTTGACGAGTATATCTGTAGGTAGTAATTTTTAGAGTGATAATGTGTAAGGATCTATACTTGCAAGGGTACATATAAACCATGGAAAAAATTTCTAATTGAGCTTTGTACTTTTTTCCCAAACATTTTCTCAATTTTTTAATAAATAAATTGATCAAGAATCCTTAATATATACATTAATTGAATACATGATTTCATATTATTTCATTTAAAAATAAAAAAAAAATTTGATAAGATGGAGAGAATTCATACATGTCCACTTCAATAAATATTATAAGAAGATGACGCAAATCTGGAGGAAAGTCTAATGCCCATCCATATCACTCTATAATTTACCAATCAATCTACAACGTGATTGGTTTCCCTCTAAACATATAATATTTGAAATGTATGTAGGCTCTATACCAAGGCTAAATGTCAAAAGGATATGGACCACAGTATAAGGATGTAGTTGGATGGTGCTTGATCCATTGAATAATGGTGATAGAGATACCCTCAAGCCAGCTTTACAGGTTTCTGCTAATGGCATTGTTGCTCACACTCTTTTTTTTACATGAAATACCTAGAAGGCTTGGATGATATGTGGTATGAGGATGTACCTAGATAATGGTTAATTGAACATTACATGCTGTTGTTAACAGCATTGTTTTGACTATTTATCCTTGTTCTTATCACTCTCACAAGCTTCTTTTTTTTTGTGACAAGAATAAATACATAAACTTGTTGATAATCTCCATATTTTTTATTCTTTTCATGCTCTATGATGTGACTGATCATCTTCTCTGAGCGGCAGCATAACGCTCTACGCAATTTTCGAAATCAAATGATGTGATAACTCGTTTTTGGAATGGCGGCACTCTCGCCTCGGCCCCTGACTTTTCGGCCTCCAGCTCCGGCCTCCAGCTTCGGCCTCTGGTTCCAGCTCCGGCCCCGGCCTCTAGTGGTGGGCACTAGGCCGTGCCGTGCCAAGCACGGCCCAGGCCCACCGTGCCTTAAGAATTGTCGTGCCGTGCCTGGCACGACCCATTAACAAATAGGCCATGCCAGGCATGGCACATTAAAAAAATTTCAAATTTGGTACGGCGGCCTGGGCACCAGGTGCCCAGGCACCACGTGGTGCCCAGGCATCAAGGTGCCGCCCAGGCACTAGTGCCTAGGCCGTGCCTAGGCACCTGTTGGAGCCTGGTGCCCAGCACCAGCAATCCGTTAAAAATGAGTATATTCGTTTTTAACGGCTATATAGCCGTTAAAGATTGTTGGGAGGGGTTTAGACCATTTTACCCCTTCCAACAGTCATATAACGGCTATATCAAAGGATAGTTTGGGAAAAAAATTTTAAAATTCTATAAATAGATGAACTCTCCCTCATTCTTACCACACTAAATCAACTCCTCTATTACTACTATTTCTCTCTTCCAACAAGTGCTCTAGTAGATTAGCAATTTAATTTTTAGTTTGCAAGTGTTCTTACAAGTGGCAAGTACTCAAGCAAGTAGTCAAGTGCTACAAGGTCAATTCTTGTTGAGAGACGAGAGCGCAAGAGGAAGCTCACAAATCTTGGCTCCACGCCTCCACCTCTGATCTTTTCTCATTTCCTTTTTGTAGGTTAGTTTTTATTTTTTTACATTTATTAATTAAAAATTTTAGATATGGCATCTTTTAACGAAAGTAATTTTAACATGCATGTTTTTTTTTAGGGTGAGGAAACTAATCCCCAAGGACCCCAACCCCAATCCCAACTCCAAGTTCCATCTAGAGCTAGTGTCAGTGAATGTCAAACCTCTTCTCGTAAGAGGACTAGTAATGTTTGGATTGATTTCGATAGAATTATGGTTGATGGAGTCTATAAAGCAAAATATAAAAAATATGCAAAACTTTACAGTTGTTCTAGTACTGGGGGAACATGGCATCTAAGAAGACATCAAGAGAGTCATAGGATGCATGATTCCAGTCAGCAAGGACTCCTTAATATACAAGAGGGATTACTTGTAGGCAATTTTGCATATAACCACGAAAATCAAAGAAAATTACTGGTAAGATGGATAGTTCAAGACGAATTACCTTTTAGTTTATCTAAATCTTATAATTTTGAAAGATATGTTCAATTAGGCCTACAATCTGCTTATAAAAGAACTAGTAGGCGTACCTTTAGAAGAGTGGCTATGATAAACTTTTTAGCAATGAAACAAAGTTTAATGAAAAGCCTCTCAAATTTAAATGCTAGAATTTCTTTAACTTCTGATATTTGGTCGGCATCTGTAGGTAGTAATTATTTTATTTCTGTTATGCTCATTATATTGATAATGATTGGCAATTAAATAAACAAATTATTGCTTTTCGTGCTTTTGATTTTTTGGATAACAAATTTTAAATATTATTTATCAAACTGCATGCTCATATAATATTAATAATAAAATAATATTAATTACTTTTGATAATGCATCTAATAATAATTCTGCTGTTGCATTATTAAATGACTCTTTGCATCCCATTTTAGATGGCAATTATTTCATATTAGATGTGCATGTCATATATTAAATCTTTCTACTCAATCTGGCATTAACATAATTTAAGAGGTTATTTCAAAAATTAGAAATGTAGTTTCTTTTATTCATGCTTTAAGGTCAAGACTTCAATAATTTAAACAATTATGTATAGATCATGGTAAACGTTTTAAAAAATTTAAACTTGATGTAATGACTCATTGGAATAGTACCTATGCCATGATACATGATGCATATCCATATAAGAACTTGTTAAGTGCTTATATTAATGAGCGTGGATTAGGATTTACATTGACTGAAGCTGATTGGAATCAAGGTAAAATTTTAGAAGATTTTTTGGTTACTTTTTATGATGCTACAAATATTCTTTCAGGTATTTATTATCCAACTTCTTGTTCATTTTTACAAAAAGCATATGTAATTAGTGAAAAATTTAAAGAATATAGATATCATGAAGTTTTAATGCCTATTATACATAATATGGAAACTAAATGGAATGAATATTGGAATAAGATATGTCCATTGCATAACTTAGCTGCTATTTTTTATCCTAGAGTTAAATTAAATCGTGTAATTTTTTTAATTGATCAATATTATGAAAACATGAATCAAAATCCTGAACCTGCTAAAGATGAGGTAACACGACTTCTTAATGATATTTATTATTTATATAATGATAAAATTTGTGGATCTAAAATACATGCTCAAAGCTCTACTTCTTCTTCTAGATCTCGTTCGTCATCTATTTTTTCATTCATTAGAAGACACGCACATGCTTCATCATCTTCTTCATCTTTAAGTAATGAATTGGAATTTTATTTACGAAACGATCTTCATTCTGCATATGATGAAGATCAAATAGAAAGTCTAGATGTATTAGCTTGGTGGAAGAGTGTTAAAAATCAATATCCGGTTATGTCTGCCATTGCACGAGATATTTTAGCTGTGCCGATGTCCACAGTAGCATCGGAATTTGCTTGCAGTGCAGGTCGACGTATTTTAGATGAAAAGAGAAGTAGGATGACTGGCGAGATAGTTGAGATGCTTATCTGCTTCAAAGACTGGTTGGATGCTGAGGCGAGGCATCAAGATAAAGGTGGACATGACTTAACCAGCGAAGATGACGATGGCACAAATACTACTGATGACTGATGAGTGAGTCATTTCTACTTTTATAATTGTATATTTTTATTTTTAAATTATTAAAAACTTAAAGTAAGTCATCTTTATTTTTTTTCTTTCTATTTTTTTTCCTTGCTTATTGTATTATGTTTTGGAGGTCAGGCCTAGCCCCCCTTCCTTCTGTACCATTTTAATTTTAAATTAATAAACTGGTAGGGGTCTATGCCAAACCCCCCACCTGTAAGGTGGCTTTATATTAATAAAATTTTTGTATTCCTAATAATTTTTATCGGTAAAATCTAGGGGTTTGGCATAGACCCCTACCAGTGCCCACTTCTACCAGCCTCCAGCTTTGGCCTATGGCTCCGGCTCTGGCCTCCAGCTCCGGCCCCGGCCTCTGGCTCTGGCTCCGGCCTCTAGCTCCGGCCTCTAGCTTCGGCCTCTGGTTCCAGCTCCAGCCTCCAGCTTTGGCCTCTGGCTCTAGCTCTGGCCTCCGGCTCCGACCTCCAGCTTCGGCCTCTGGCTCTTGCTCCGGCCTCCAGCTTCGGCCTCTGGTTCCGGCTCCGGCCTCCAGCTTCGGCCTCTGGCTTTGGCTCCGGCCTTCAGCTCCGGCCTTCAGCTTCGGCCTCTGGTTCCAGCTCTGGCCTCTGGCACCGGCCTCCAGCTTCGGCCTCTGGCTCTGGCTCCGGCCTCCAGCTTCGGCCTCTAGTTCCAGCTCCGGCCTCCGGCTTCGACCTCCAGCTTCGGCCTCTGGCTCTAGCTCCGGCCTCCAGCTTTGGCCTCTGATTCTAGCTCCAGCCTCCAGCCTCGGCCTCCAACTTTGGCCTCTGGCTCCGGCTCTGACCTCGGCCTCTGGCTCTGGCTCCGGCCTCTAGCTCCGGCCTCTGGCTCTGGCTCCGGCCTCCAGCTCTGGCCTCCAGCTTCGACCTTTGGTTCCAGCTCCGACCTCCGGCTTCGGCCTCTAGCTTCATCCTTTGGCTCTAGCTCCGGCCTCCAGCTCTGGCCTTCGGCTTCGGCCTCTGGTTCCAGCTCCAGCCTCCGGCTTTGACTTTAACTTTTGTGTTGTGTCCTTTCCTTGCATAAGCCAACCTCGGATATCGGACCCTAGGATTCGAGGCATCCACTACCGCATATCTCGCTCGCCAAAATCATGGGCAAATGCTAACACGCCCCGTAGTTGCCGACATACACGACGTCCATTCAGCAACGGCTCACCCACCTGCCGTTCGCGGAGCTCATCCTAACAAGAAAGATTCGATGGTTCCAACGGAACGAGGTATAAAAGGAAGACCCCGAGATCAGGGCGGGGGATCCTCTTCTCTCAAAAAAAGACTCACACAACACATTCCTGTTCTACAAGCTCACTGACTTGAGCGTCGGAGGGTCCTCATCGGAACCACCAGCCCGGGACTTCTTGCAGGTTTTTGGAGGAAGAAGGCAACCTTTCCACCTATTCAGAGGACCCCGGAGATCTCAGCACACCCAGCGCTCATCACAAGTGACTTGGCAGCATCAGATTGGCGCGCCAAGAAGGGGCCACGCACGTGGTAGGCGAAGGTTCTCCCTGTGACCCCACTGCTTCTGTAAGGAAGACGATGATGACAACGCGAGCTCAGGAAGCTTCCACCAGCCATGCCGTGGAACGCCTTCCGTGGGCTAAGCAATCGGAGGCCAACCTCCATGTTCTGCCCCCTGCACAGATGAACCAGTCGATCGGCTTGATGTCCTAGCTCATCAGGTACAAGACCTGATGACGATGGTGCGGGATTACAGGAACACTGCTTTGCCGCTGCGCCTCAGCCCCCTCCGCCTCACGAAAGGGGGCATGGAGCAAATCAATCTCATTGAGGCGGGACTCCACCTGAGGCCTCCCACCACTCGCCCCCTGAACCTCATCGCCAGGAGGCTTCAAAGCGACGGCAGTCTCTTTCCTGCCATTCAGATCGTTCTCACCGGCGGCCGGGTGAGAAGGAGCCAAGACGGGTGTACTCCCTGCACCAGTGGCCTTCCCCGACTTTATCTTCTGACTCCTCTAAAGACGACACCAATAGGAGGACCACTCGTCAGGCCGAATAGCGGCTTGATGAGTATCATAAACGGTTGGAGGAGCTCAGTCGCCGGATCACCAACCCTCATGGGATGGACTACGACCACCGTCCCCCGCTCTCCCGCCGCATCATGGAGGAACCGGTTCCGACTCTCCCAGTTGGACCCATACGACGGCACGACAGACCCTCTGGACCACTTGGAGAGCTATAAGGTTTTCATGCAAGTCTAGGGAGCAACGGACTCCCTCTTGTGTGTCGTCTTTCCTGCCACACTTCGTAAGGCAGCGCATGCGTGGTATTCTCGCCTACCGCCGCGCAGCATCAATTCCTTCAGACAGCTCGAGCAATCTTTCCTGGCCCACTTTGATGCATGCCGAAAGATCCCTCGAGTGGCCGATAGCTTATTCGCTGTCCAGCAAAGGAATGGCGAAACCCTGAAGGACTTCATTGCTTGGTTCAAGGAGGCGGCGCTGGAGGTGTATAACTTGGATGATTCTGTGGCCACTTTGGCCCTAAAGCGAGGACTTCATCCTTCTAGATTTGCCTATTCCTTGGATAAGAAGCCTCCTGGTTCCTACGCCGAGCTTCTAAACCGGGCGCAGAAGTACATTCGCGCCGACGAAGCGGACTCTTCTAGGAGGGAGGCTGATAAAAGTTTCAGCAAAAAATCGACATCCACGGAGCCTGCTGGAGCACTGTCTCGGAAGCCTAAGCCTCCCCACCGCTCAAACCACCGACCTCAGACGCTTGTTCCCAAGGAGCAGTTCACCCCCTCCTGGCTCCGATATCTCACATTCTACTAGAAATCGAGGAGGAGCCCTACTTTCGACGTCCACCTCCCATGAAGTCAGGAACCCCCCGCAGCAAAGAACTTTACTGCCAGTATCACCGAAACTACGGTCATGACACTGAGGACTACCACCATTTGAAGAAGGCCATTGAAGAGCTTGTCCAACAGGATCACTTGGGCAAGTTCGTTCGAAGAGGAAACCTTCCTGCTCCGGGTTCATCGGCACCTCCTGCGCTTCAAACCGGCGTCGACAATGCCCTTACGGAAAAGACAATAGCCATGATTTCCTGGGGGGCAGGCAGCAGCTCGAAAAGACGACGAGAGGGGCTAGACGGGAAACCTCTCCCCTGCACTTGGAACGCGGACAACCTGCGTCGGTATTATCAGTAATTTGCTAACTCCCTTAGCTTGAACCTGCTTGCTAGAGTGCTATTCAAAATATTCTCATTATATATTTTCGAATGATCTTATTTCTCACTCAAAGCTCGGCTCCACGTCGGCACTCTAAGCCCGGCTCCGCATCGACACTAAAAGCTCGGCCCCGTGTCAGCACTCAAAGCCCGGCTCCGCGTCAGCACTTTAAGCCCGGCACTCAAAGCCCGGCTTCGCGTCGGTACTCTAAGCCCGGCTCCGCATCGGCACTCAAAAAGCTCGGCTCCGCGTTGGCACTCTAAGTCCGGCTCCGCGTCAGCACTCTAAGCTCGACCCCACGTCGGCACTCTAATCCCGACTCCGCGTTGGCACTCAAAGCCTGGCTCCGCATCGGTACTTTAAGCCTGGCTCCGCCTCGGCACTCAAAGCTCGGCTCCGCATCGGCACTCTAAGCCTGGCTCCGCCTCGGCACTCAAAGCCCGGCTCTGCCTTGGCACTCTAAGCCCGACTCCGCGTCGACACACCAAAAGCCCGGCTTCGCATCGGCACTCTAAGCCCGGCTCCGCGTCGGCACTCAAAGCTGTGCTCCGCATCGGCACTCTAAGCCCGGCTCCGCATTGGCACACCAAAAGCCCGACTTCGCATCGGCACTCTAAGCCTGGCTCCGCGTCGGCACTCTAAAAGCCCGGCTCCGCGTCGGCACTTTAAGCCCGGCTCTGCATCGGCACTCTAAAAGCCCGGCTCTGCATCGACACTTAAAGCCCGGCCCCGCGTCGGCACTCAAAGCCCAGCTCCGCATCGGCACTCAAAGCCCGGCTCCGCGTCGGCACTTAAGCCCAGCTCCGCGTCGGCACACCAAAAGCCTGGCTTCACATCGGCACTTTAAGCCCAGCTCTGCGTCGGTACTCAAGCCCGGCTTCGCGTCGGCACTCAAAGCCCGGCTCCACGTCGGCACTCTAAGCTCGACTCCACGTTGCCACACCAAAAGCCCAGCTTCGCGTCGGCACTCTAAGCCCGGCTCCGCGTCAGCACTCAAAGCCCGACTCCATGTTGGCACTCTAAGCCCGGCTCCGCATCGGCACACCAAAAGCCCGGCTTCGCGTCGGCACTCTAAGCCCGGCTCCGCGTCGGCACTCTAAAAGCCCAGCTCCGCGTCGGCACTTTAAGCCCGGCTCCGCGTCGGTACTCAAAGCTCGGCTCCGCGTCGGCACTTTAAGCTCGGCTCCGCGTCAGCACTCTAGGCCCGGCTTCACATCGATGCTCTACTCAACTTCGCGTTAGTATTTAGCGACTCCGCATCAGCACGAGTGTGGCCCTACACTAGCACTTGTTCGACCTTCGTGTCAGCAACTAAGACTGATCCCACATCAGCTCTCTAACTGATTTTCTAACCATGTCCCTGGACAAAGAATCGTTTTGTAGTTCTTTAGTCATAGGTTTTTGGTTTGTTTCAACTCACTCGCTAGAAGACTCGAATATGATCCAAGACATAAGCATTATGGGTCAAAGGTTCCATTAATAGCAAAGTCTACAAAACTGCCGATTTAAATCGGACTTGGTGCAATACAATAAAAGTAAAAGAAACTAGGGGTCATTCGGAGCTAAGTCGTCATCCTCGGGGACTTCGTCTGGCTCCAACCCCTCGATCCCTTCGAGGCCGTAGAGCTTTTGAATTTTCTCCTTGCAGTCATGGAAGCCGCCTTCGTATGCAAATGCCATCGACTCGGCCAATTTCTTGTTAAAGGCACCAGACTTCCAGAAATCCTCTACGCTTCAGTGGCTCGCTTCTCCGCCTCGAAGGCTTTCCGCTCGGCTTCGGAGACCTTTTTCTCAGCCTCGGCAATCTTCTCTTCGGCTTTGGTCACCGTGACCTTCAGGTCTGCAATCTTGGCATCAGACTGGCGGGCGATTTCCTCCGCATTCTCAGCTCTCTCCTCGGCAGCACCTATTTCAATGGTGGCGGAGTGTAGTCGGTTCTTCAATATGTACACTTTCGACTTCGCCACCTTCAATTTCTCCTCTGCCATCCTTTGTTTCTCTTCGGCCACCTGAGCATTATCCAACTCATTGGCCGCCTGATGCTGGGCCACTTCCAGCGCCTCTTCTGCCCTTAGCCGGAGGGCTTCGGCTTTAGCCTCGGTCTTTTGCGCCCGAGCAGTCTGCGCTCGGGCATCCTCCAGGGCCATCTCCGCCCTCTCTGCCTTAGACTGGATTTCTCGAATTTCCTCCATCGAGTGATTGAGAGCTGCTTCACATGGGACCAAAGGCCCTTCATGGCAGTCATAGAATTCAACGCCTGGGCAGATTGTCTGGGTTAGACGAAGAGACAATCTAAAATAATAATAATAATAATAATAAAATCAAGAATAGAACAGTGCTTACCCAAAGATGTGCCACGGATGCTTCTCGGAAGAATGTGGCCTTCCCCTGATGTCGGAGAAATCCCTGCAGCTCAGGCACGGATGCTTGGTCCAATGTCTGCTCAGCCAGTGGCTGTAGCACGTTAAAATCGATTGGAAAGAAGGATCGACGCCACTCCCCTCCGCTGACTTGATGGCCGCGGGTGAGGACTCCGCCTCTGATTCTGCTCCCCCAGCACCTCTGCTGGTGGAGGCGCCTCGGTTGTTGCCCCTTTAGGAGGTAGGGCGGCTTCTGGAGTTAGCTTTGTAGTTGAATGGGCCGACTCCGCTTTGACAGCTTCGGGCGGGGGTGACGATGCTTTAACACCTCGCTCCGGAGAGGGATCGAGCAGAATAATGGAAGGGGGAGCCAGTGCTGGTGAGTGCAAATCCCTTTCTCCCGCCTCGGTCCACCCTAATTCCTTGCCGGTCTCGGCCCTTACCGCTTCACTCTATACGGCCTCGTCGGCTTGGGCTCCTGCATCTTCGCGCCTGCGCGAGGGCTCCACGACCTCGGCCCTTCTAGCCTCGGCCCTCCTGGAAATCTTGACGATGGCCCTCCTCTCGTCAGGGGCCTCGTTCCCCTTGACTTCCTCTTCCTTGTAACAGCTTGTCTTATCTCGCGAAGTGATGGTGTCATTCCTGTATCAAAAAATAGGAAGGAAGAGTGTTAAAAAAAAGGGGGGGCGAGTAATCAACCGCTCACCATTGGATGGAATAACACCGGCGAGACGGAGGTTTTCTTCGTTCAAGAGCTAGTTGCATCGGGGGATATCAGTAGTCAGAAGCTGCTCAAATACCATTCGATCCCTCGGGAGTATGGAAGAGTCCCTATTGGCATTGGTATTTGGTGTTCCCCAGTTCCCGCTCACCCCCTCGACATCGACAAAAAAGAACTTATCTTTCCATCCTTTGATGGAAGTGGGGAGATATAGTCTGAGAATCCTAGTGGGTCTAGGGGTAAAGGACCACCAACCCGCCTGTTTGCGGAAGGTATAGAAACTACGGAATAAGGAGATGTTGGCCTCTATACCTTGAAGGTGGCAAAGTACCATAAAGCCAACAATGGTTCGCATGGAATTAGGGACTAACTGGGAGAGCGTCAAAGAGTATCTGTCCAGGAGGTTGAGGATGAAAGGATGGATGGGTAACCGGAGTCCGGCCTTAAAGAAAGCCTCGTACAAGGCAACCCTCCTGGAACGGGAAGAAGTTACCCTATCATCGGGAGCGGGGTAAGACAGACGCATGTTAGGAGGGAAATTGTACTTGGCTCCGAGGTTCACTATGTCTTGAGCAGACATGGTGGAGGCAGTCCATTCGGAGGACTCCTTGACAGCGCTAGAGGGACCGGCGATGGTTGGACGGCGCCGAGGTGGGGCCTGTCCAGCAGCCGAACGGTTCCCAGCTATGGGATGTCCGGTCGTTCACCGCCATTCTAAGGAAACGTGGTCGGAAGATGAGGTGGTCCACTGTGTCGGTGAGGAAGAAAAAGGTTGGGAAGGAATAGGGGAACGATCCCCAAAATCAGAAATAGAGCAAGAAGGTGAAGAAGCCATGGGAACTAACCTGAAAAGCTCGAACCGGGATTGAAGGAGAAAGAGCACGGGGGGGGGGGGGGGGGAACGGAAACAGGAGATGAACGGGCGCTTGCGGATTCAAGGTAGGAAGTTGTAACGCAAGAAAAGGTAAAGATTGGAGAATAAGGACGATCTTTTCCTTTTATAACCCCTTTCTGATCACCTCCTCTGGGCGGCAGCATAACGCCCTGCGCAATTCCCGAAATTAAATGGTGTGATAACTCATTTTTGGGACGGCGGCACTCTTGCCTCAGCCCCTGACTTTCCGTCCTCCAGCTTCGGCCTCTGGTTCCAGCTCCGGCCTTCGGCCCCAGCCTCCAGCTTCAGCCTCTGGCTCCGGTTCTGGCCTCCAGCTTCGACCCCGGCCTCTGGCTCTGGCTCCGGCCTCTAGCTTCGGCCTCTGGTTCTAGCTCCGGCCTCTGGCTCTGGCCTCCAACTTCGGCTCCGGCCTCCAGCTTCGGCCTCTAGCTCTGGCTTCGGCCTCCAGCTCCGGCCTCCAGCTTTGGCCTCTGGTTTCAGCTCCAGCCTCTGGCTCGGGCCTCCAGCTTCGGCCTTCGGCTCTGGCTTCGGCCTCCAGCTCCGTCCTCCAGCTTCGGCCTCTAGTTCCAGCTCCGGCTTCGGCCTTCAGCTTCGGCCCCAGCCTCTGGCTCTGGCTCCATCCTCCAGCTTTGGCCTTTGGCTCTGGCTCCAACCTCTAGCTCCAGCCTCCAGCTTCGGCCTCTGGTTCCAGCTCCGGCGTCCAGCTTCGGCCTCTGGCTTTGGCTCCGGCCTCCAGCTCTGGCCTCCGGCTTCGGCCTCTGGTTTCAGCTCAGCCTCCGGCTCCGGCCCCGGCTTCGGCTTTAAACTTTTGTGTTTTGTGCTTTCCTTGCATAAGCAAACCTCGGATATCGGACCCTAGGATTCGAGGCATCCACTACCGCATATCTCGCTCGCCGAAATCATGGGCAAATGCTAACACGCCCCACAGTTGCCGACATACATGGCGTCCATTCAGTAAAGGCTCACCCATCTGCCGTTCGCGGAGCTCATCCTAACAAGAAAGATTCACGGTTCCAATGGAACGAGGTATAAAAGGAAGACCCCAAGCTCAGGGCGGGGGATCCTCTTCTCTCAAAAAAAAGACTCACACAATACATTCATGTTCTAGAAGCTCACTGATTTGAGCGTCGAATGGTCCTCGCCGGAACCACCGGCCCGGGACTTCTTGCAGGTTTTTGGAGGAAGAAGGCAACCTTTCCATCTATTCAGAGGCCTCCGAAGATCTCAGCACACCCGGCGCTCATTACAAGTGACTTGGCAGCATCACTCTACCATCTGAATTGATTTGAAAACTTTTACCAAGTAATCTTTTTTTCACAATATGCAACAATTCTAGTCGAACTCAATTGGATCGAATTAGATCGAGTTTAGTCTTTTTCTTTTAAACTGTGAACAGGGAGCCTAGCTCCCCATTTTATACACTGAAATAAAATATTGGCAAATGGAGCAGGGAGTGTATAAAGCCCAATTAATTTGGTTTGAAAATTAGCACGAATTTCAATAACTAATGAGCTTCCTCAGCCTTGCCAATGAAAAATCATAAATTCTTCAATCAAGGCACTGATACCACATATAAGATCCATTAAAGGATCTTCTTTAATAAACATAATGGCCAAGATCTTAAATAAATGATTTTTACATGAAAACATAAATCAAGAATGCATACCTTGATCCATTGATATTCGTTCTTCATTGACAAGGAACGAGAAGCTGCGTATGTGTTAATGACAGATTGAGTTTCTTTCTTTTTCCTAATTCTCTTCCTTATCTGTTTTGATGGTCAAACAGACTATATATAGGAGAGAGAGGACCAATCTGATAATACGATCAATTTCTCTTTCCATCAAAGAGAGGTTATCAGATAACAACTTCCCAAAGATAAACCAATAGGAAATTAGCTTTATTAAACCATCATTATCACTTAAATTTAAATATCTGATAAAATCAGATATCATAATTATCATTTAGAATAAATAAATGATAAATCAATCATATATCCACATGGGCCACATAAAAGGAAACGCTAACATTCTTCCACTTGGCCCATGTGAGATATTAAACATACTGGTTTAATAATCAATCATAATGCGCATAACAAAAGCTAAAATCCTTCATAATATTGGTCAAACATGAAATCATCATTAAGCAAAAAACTAATAAGGATCATGGTGGTTGTATGCTATTATTTTGACGTACTCCCTTCCATGTATCACATTACTAGTTCTATACTTAACATGACCTATAATGGGAATTGCAATAAGGTCTAACAATAATGTCTTTATCAAAGACAAATCCTGTTAACATTCTCATAATTCATTTATGTATATATATAGCATAAGTAAACAGGATCCATAAGTGAATCAGAAACAATAATTAATTGAGCTCAGAGTGTCAAATACATAAGGAACTTAAAGCTTTAAACATAACATCACTAATGGTTTTCAATAATGCCCATTCTTTCGACATGTTCATAAAATGTCTTTGGCGGCAACCCTTTAGTCAGCGGATCTGCAATCATGAGATTGGTGCTAATATGTTCAATTGACACTCTTTATTTCTGAACTTCTTCTTTAACGGCAAAGTATTTCAATTCCATATGTTTAGCACCCTTTGAATACTTATCGTTTTTAGAAAAGAAGACTGCTGCGGAGTTATCACAATAAATTTTCAGTGGCTTGGCAATACTGTCGACAACCCCAAGTCCTGAAATAAAATTTTGCAGCCATAAACCATGAATTGTGGCCTCAAAGCATGCCACAAACTCAGCTTCCATAGTAGATGCAACAATGACAGACTGCTTCGCACTTTTCCATGAGATCGCTCCTTCAGCTAAAAGGAACAAATAGCCAAATATGGACTTTCTAGTATCAACACATCCAGCAAAATCTGAGTATGAATATCCCTTAACCTCAAGATCATTAGATCTTCTGTAGGTAAGCATGTGATCCTTCGTTCCTTGCAAATACCTTAGTACCTTCTTTGCAGCTCTTCAATGATCTATTCCTGGATTACTTTGATATATGCCTAGCATTCCGACAGTAAAACTGATGTCTGGCCTGGTACATGTCTGAGCATACATCAAGCTACCAACAATTGATGCATAAGGTATTTCTTCCATTTGTTTGCGTTCCAATTCATTCTTTGGACATTGCATAAGGCTGAATTTATCTCCCTTCTGAATTGGAACAACACTTGCAGAGCATTTGTTCATGTTGAATTTCTCAAAAACTTTATTAATATATGCCTTCTGAGACAAACCTAACATTCCTTGTGATCTATCACGAAATATTTTGATTCCAATCACATAGGATGCCTCACCCATATCTTTCATTTCAAAGTTCTTAGAGAGAAAATTCTTGGTCTCATACAATAGGCCAAGGTCATTAGTAGCTAGCAAGATATCATCAACATACAGAATCAAAAATATGATTTTGCTCCCACTGACCTTCAGATATATACACCGATCAACGGTGTTTTTCTTTAAATCCAAAGGATGTAATGGTATCATTGAACTTAAGATACCATTATCGGGAAGCTTGCTTAAGTCCGTATATTGACTTCTTCAGTTTACACACCATGTGTTCCTTTCCTTCAAATAAAAAGCCTTCAGGTTGGTCCATATAAACCTCTTCATTCAAACTCCCATTTAGAAAGGCGGTTTTCACATCCATTTGATGCAACTCTAAATCATAATGAGCTACCAGTGCCATAATAATTCTAAATGAGTCTTTCTTAGAGACTGAAGAAAAGGTCTCTGTGTAGTCAATGCCACATTTTTGAGTAAAACCTTTGGCAACAAGTCTGGCTTTACAACGTTCAATATTGCCATTTGAGTCACGTTTGGTCTTAAAGACCCATTTACACCCAACTCTTTTACAACCTTCAGGCAATTCAACAAGATCCCAGACTGCATTGTAATCCATTGATTTTAACTCATCTTGCATGGCATCTAACCATTTAGATGAATTAGCACTTTGCATGGCTTGTGAAAAAGAAACTGGATCATCATTAATACCCAAATCAAAATCTGATTCTTGTAGATAAACTACATAATCATCAGAAATAGCCGTTCTTCTTTGTCGTTGAGACCTTCTTAATGCTACTTCATTGGGTTCATTTATTGCAAGTTCATTAGTAATATCATCATTCTGTGGTGTTTGATCATTAATTTGTTGTTCTTGAAAGTTATTAAAAGGTTCAACAACTCTAGGAACAACAACTTGAGAAGAAGTTATAGGTGAAGAAACTTGCACCTTAACTTCTTGGATTTCCACTTTATGTGGTTCCAAACTCCCACTAATTTCATTATTCTCAATGAACCTTGCATTTCCAGATTCAACAATTCTTGTACTATGGTTAGGACAATAAAATTTATACCCTTTTGATCTTTCTGGATAACCAATGAAGAAACCACTTGTTGTTCTTGAGTCCAACTTCTTTTCATGTGGATTGTAAATCCTTACTTCCGCCGGGCAACCCCAAACATGTAAATGCCTCAAAATGGGTTTCCTTCCTGTCCACAGTTCAAAAGGAGTCTTTGGAACTGCCTTACTAGGAACCCTATTTAGCAAATACATAGCGGTCTTTAAAGCATGCATCCACAATAATGAGGGTAATGATGAATTGCTTAACATACTCCTAACCATGTCCATTAGAGTTCGATTATGCCTTTCTGCAACACCATTTTGTTCTGGTATTTCAGGCATTGTGTATTGAGCACATATGCCATGCTTTTCAAGGAATTTGGCAAATGGACCAGGGCATTATCCAGATTCATCATACTTTCCATAATATTCACCACCTCTGTCAGACCTAACAATTTTTACTTTTCTGTCTAGTTGTCTTTCAACCTCATTGATAAACACTTCTAGAGCATTTACCGATTGAGATTTTTCATGCAACAAATAGACATAGCCATAACGTGAAAAATCATCAATAAAGGTGATAAAATACTTTTCTCCACCAAAAGATGGAACATCAAAAGGCCCACATATATCGGTGTGTATAATTTCAAGGAGCTGTTTACTTCTTGTGGCACTTTTCTTGATTGTCTGTTTTATGTGTTTTCCTTTAATACAATCCACACAATCCCAAGATCAGTAAAATCTAAATCATGAAGGATTTCATTCTTTACTAATCTCTCAATTCTTTCTTTGGATATATGACCCAAACGTTTATGCCACAAGTAAGCTGATTGTTCATTCACTAAACCACGTTTAGTACCAACATTATGATGCAAGGTTAACAATGTTTCAGCAAAAAGACTATCAAGCTTAAATTTGTACAAACCATCAGAAAGAATACCAGAACCAATAAGATGATTGTGTTTAAACAAACTGAAACATCCATTTCCAAATTTAAAAGAATATCCAACTGAGTCAAGTTTGGATAAAGAAACTAAATTACGAGAAATAGAAGGGACATAAAGTGTTTGGAAAAGGTCTAAATGATGTCCAGTGTCTAGAATCAAACGATAAGTTCCAACAGCTTCAACTTGAGCTTTGACTCTATTTTCCATTGAGACAAAGTTTTCATTTGGGTTTATGGTTTGGATCGTAAGGAATTCCTGCATCGTATTAGAAACATGAGTGGTACAACCAGTATCAATCCACCAAGTATTATAAGGAACTTCTGTTAGGTTTGATTCGAAACATACAAAAGCCGTAGGCTTACCTTTCTTTTCGAACCACGCCTTACGTTTCAGGCAATCTTTCTGATAGTGTCCATACTTTTTGCAAAAGTGACACTTATCATCCTTTTGTTCCTTCTTGTGGATTTGAGCAGATGACCCATTTATCTTTAATGGTAATTGCTTGCTCTTTCCTTTCTTATCTTTCTTTGATTTCTTTCTAGCTCCTTGCTGACCCATGAGATTAATAGAATGATTTTCATATTTCTTAATTCTTGCTTCCTCTTGAATGAGCATACTTTGTAGTTCATTCACATTCCACTTATCCTTCATAGTGTTATAACTCATGTGAAATGGACCATACTCAGGAGGCAAGGAATTGATAATGAATTGCACAAGAAAATTCTCATTCACTTCCAATCCCATAGTCTTTAGTCTTGCTGCTATGTTTGTCATTTCAACAACATGCTCATGCATAGTACGAGAACCACTAAACTTAATGTTGGTTAAAGTACTCATCAATATCCCAGCAAGTAACTTATCAACAGAGTCGGATTGGGAACGTGCTTCCACAAACTTCATAAATTTCTTAGCACTTTCAGTAGCAGGAATTGTGGACTTGATATTGTTTGTTACAGTCATATGCATGAACATCAGGCTAAGTCTATTTGATCTTTTCTAAGACTTATGAAAAGACCTCTGTTCAGCACTGCTAGAGTCAGTAAGAGCAGTGGGTTTCTTATTTATAAGTGACAAATCAAGATCCAGAACACCAAGATAAAATTGAACTTGTTCACGCCATTCAGAAAAATTAAGCCCATTAAAAGTTTGAATAGACATAGATTGTGAATGAAGAGAAACAGGAATAGTTGCTGCAAATATAGAAAACATACTCACATATTAATGCTTTGAGTAATATTATTCATATTCTATCAAGTAAACAATAAGTGCATATTGAAGTTCTCCTTTGGATGATACAACAATATGCAACAATAAACATCATTGATGCTTAATTTTAATTTTACATATTTAGAAATTATATATACTCAAATTAGATATGTTTACTATCTTTGGATATGCTAAACATACCTAATCAAGCACATTAATTAACCAAATCATGTCCATAGATTATAAAATGACTAGTCAACCTTTGGGCGACCCTTAAATATTTATAATCAATAAACTTCAATATATTCATAACAATTAAACAATTATGTCATTCATTTATAAGCATCACATAATTATAAGTAATTGAATTATTTAATTAAATTTGATACCTATAAACTTTCAAATTTGGCCACTTTAGTGACTAACAAATCACATAATATAGACATCAAATTTAATTAATGATAATATCATGCGTGAACATAAAAGACTTAAGGTACCTACATAATTTTATTGTAATATTTTTCAAAACATTAATCTCATAAATATTAGAGAGTAAAACATAAATTTTAGGAGAATCTTCTCGGAAAAAAATATCCTGGGCTTTCATTTTTTGTTGTTAAGATTAAATTGATGGAATAGTAACATCCTTATCCTGGTAACCTTTATTTTATTTTATTTTATTTTATTTCTTGAATCCCCTTCCCCAAGATGCCTTTCGTTCGTCTCCCTTCATCACGGGAGACGTCTCCTTTTATAGTATGTCTCTCGTGAAGAGAGATTCTTCATGGAAGAGTTTCTTTTTTTTTTAATCCGTGATTGGAATCTCCAGCTTTATGGAACGAAGGGAAGAGGAGGCGGTTGCTTGAGATAATCAAAAGAAGAAATCCCAGCAAGACCCCCCCTTCCCCTTTCCCCTCCACCGCCTTTAATGTTGGAATCCCTCTTCACCGCCCTTCCCTCTTCACCATCTTTAATGCTGGAATCCCATGATCCAAATCCCACGATTAATTTAGTTGGATTTCGTTGGGATTTCACGTAATTAAAGAGTCTTCATGAGTCCACAAAGTCCACGTAAGAAAAGGGATTTGGTTGGAATTTCACGAAAGAAAGACGGGTGGATTCCTTAACTTCACGCACCCCTTCCTTCTTTGGCTGGGTGGTTGAACATGGCTTACGTTGTGTTAACGAGATCTAGACTTCCGTGAAGATCTCAGGAAAAAATAAAGAAAAAGAAAGACACGTGAAATGGGGCTTCATTGATTCACAGCATGAAGGGGGTCTTACATATGATAAAGGAAAGGAGACGTTCGAGCAATAAAAATTTAATTATTTTATTCTTATATATATAAATAAGAATCGTCAAACATAGATTCATAATGAAAAATCATAAATTCTTCAATCAAGGCGCTGATACCACATATAAGATCCATTAAAGGATCTTCTTTAATAAACATAATGGCCAAGATCTTAGAATAAATGATTTTTACATGAAAATATAAATCAAGAATGCGTACCTTGATCCATTGATATTCATTCTTCGTTGACGAGGAACGAGAAGCTGCGTATGTGTTAATGACAGATTGAGTTTCTTCCTCTTTCCTAATTCTCTTTCTTATCTGTTTTGATAGTCAAACAAACTATATATAGGAGAGAAAGGACCAATCTGATAATACGATCAATTTTTCTTTCCATCAAGGAGAGGTTATCAGATAACAACTTCCCAAAGATAAACCAATAGGAAATTAGCTTTATTAAACCATCATTATCACTTAAATTTAAATATCTGATAAAATCAGATATCATAATTATCATTTAGAATAAATAAATGATAAATCAATCATATGTCTACGTAGGCCACATAAAAGGAAACGCTAATAGTAAAAAGCAGTTCGGCCTTCACAAGTCTTCTCAAGTTGGGAATACTCTTTTTGCTCCTTGAGATGGTGAAAATTACTAGGCCTCATATAGATACGCAATCAATCACTTCACAATCTTATAGTGAAAGGATTGGATAAGAAATTAAAGATGGGAGGCGGTCCCCAGGGGGCACTACAAAAAAGGGAAGCCCAAGCTAATTGACCAATTTTTCTTCGCAAGAGTCTCTTATATGAAGATGATTATAAAGGCTAATCAAGCAAAGGACTTTTCTAAGAACAATGGTTTTCCATACTGGCTTATAATAAGGCCAAAATACCCTTCCTGATTTAGGAATTTATAAAACGAGCTCATTGAAATGATTTAGATTGCAGTGCAATGACAATGAGGCATATTTCTGTTGATGGAAAAGAATCCGTGTACGAGCAAATACTAGCAAACCGTAATACGCAGCATAATAATAAATAAAAATGCGCAAACCACACAATCACAGAAACACCAAGATTTACGTGGAAAATCCCTTCAAGATAAAGGAAAAAAAACCACGGGCAAGCCAGAGAAGAAGATCCACTATAAAATAATAAATATCCAAGTCTCAAAGTCCCTTGCCAGAACTTGAGAAACAATCACAAGAGAATAATAGGGATATAAGGATTACATCACCGAAAAATATGGTCTCCTACGTTACCTTCTTATTTTCTTCCCTTCTTCTTCTTCTTCTCTTGTTTTTCTTCTGCAGCACCTTCACGTGATTCCTGGAGTGGAAGTCCTCCCACGTAGTTAAGCACCAAGCAGCAGCCCTTCCTTCTCTTCCCCTAGCAATCCATGCTCCTAGAAAAAAGAAATACCTGCTACATGCTTCTCCTCTTTTTTTCAGACGACTGCTCCTTGAAAAAATAGAAAACCAAAAAAGGAAGGCGGCTACTCCTTTTATAAAAGAGAGAGAATAAACCCTAGTGAAAAAAGGAGTAGCGCTCCCTTTTGCCCTAATGGCCTGAATAGGTGGGCCATGGGCCCAACAACCTCCCCCTTCAGCCCATAAGGGAGGCTGTCTCATGCTTCCTTAGTGTGAAATCATGCCGACCAGCTGTCGGCATATCTCTTGCTTTTCTTTTGATAAGGTCTTTGTCAACATGTCTGCCCCATTTTCATCTGTGTGAATTTTCTGAAGCTGTAACTGCTTCTCTTCAAACACATTTCGAATCCAGTGGTATCTCACATCTATATGCTTTGACTTGAAATGAAAAGTTGGGTTCTTGCACAAGTGGATGGCGCTCTGACTGTCACAATGTACCACATAATTTTTTTGTTTCAATCCCAATTCATGTAAGAATTCTTTCATCCATAGCATCTCCTTACAGACCTCGGTAGCAGCAATATATTCTGCCTCTGTGGTAGAGAGAGCTACACACCTTTGCAATCTGGATTGCCATGACACAGCTCCCCTGTAAAAGTAAGTATGAAACCTGATGTGGACTTCCTTGTATCAATATCTCTCGCCATATCTGCATCTGTGTAACCAATCAGCACAGCTGGACCATCCCCAAAGCTTAAACAAACTTTGGAGCTTCCTCTGAGATATCTGAAGATCCACTTCACTGCTGCCCAATGCTCTTTCCCTGGATTTGCAAGAAATCTGCTAGCAACACCCACTGCATATGCGATGTCTGGCCTCGTACATACCATCGCGTACATCAAACTTCCGACTGCTGAAGCATAAGGAACCTTCTTCATTTTCTCCTTCTCCTCATCACTTGAAGGACTTTGCTCTGAGCACAACCTGAAGTGACCTGCAAGAGGAGAACCAACTGGCTTTGCATTGATCATACTAAACCTATCCAATACCTTCTCAATGTACTTTTCCTGTGACAACCATATTTTC
The DNA here is from genome assembly GCA_900491605.1 of Calamus simplicifolius. NCBI lineage: Eukaryota > Viridiplantae > Streptophyta > Magnoliopsida > Arecales > Arecaceae > Calamus > Calamus simplicifolius. The sequence goes on along the minus strand of UESW01002671.1, from coordinate 71,481 downwards.
TTGATTCTTCTATCACGGGAAATCTGCATACCCAGTATTTGCTTTGCTGGTCCCATATCCTTCATTTCAAATGAATTGCTCAGCTCCTTCTTCAACCTGTCAATCATAGACATATCTTTCCCAAGAATAAGCATGTCATCAACATAAAGTAGGAGTATGACAAAATCCTCACTAAACCATTTGATATACACACAATGATCTGAAGCCATTCTTTTGTATCCATTTTCAGCCATAAATGAATCAAATTTCTTGTACCACTGCCTTGGAGCTTGCTTCAGCCCATATAAGCTTTTTTTCAATCTGCAGACAAGATTTTCTTTACCTTTGACTTTGAAGCCTTCTGGTTGCTCCATATAGATTTCCTCCTCCAAATCACCATGAAGAAAAGCTGTCTTCACATCTAACTGCTCAACCTCCAAGTCTAGACTAGCAGCAATACCTAGAGCAACACGAATTGAAGACATTTTAACAACAGGAGAAAAAATCTCTTCAAAGTCAATACCTTTCTTTTGACCAAAGCCTTTCACAACCAATCTGGCCTTGTACTTTGGTTGAGAACAATGCTGTTGAGTCTTTAACCTGAAAACCCACTTGTTCTTTAAAGCCTTCCTTCCTTTTGGTAGTTCCACTAAATCATATGTGTGGTTCTTTTGTAAGGCATTCATTTCTTCCAGCATACCTACTAACCACTCCTTTTTCTGCTCACTTTCAACTGCCTCCTGGTAACATTCTGGTTCACCTGCATCAGTAAGCATTATATATTCATCTATAGAATACCTTTTGGAAGGTTGACGTTGTCTGATAGATATTCTCAGCTGAGGCTCTGTAGGAGGTTGCTCCTGATCTCCTTCCTGCTCAACATGTCCTACAGGTGAGTTAATACCTGCTCCTGCACTATTTTCTTGCACATCTCCTCTATCACCCTGATTTACTAGAGGAGTAATTGGATCACAGTCTGTTAATCCTCCTACAGAAGACTTGACTGACACCTCCTTCTTGAAGTCTTGAAGGGTTTAATCTTCAAAAAATACCACATCTCTGCTTCTGAATACCTTCTGCTTTTCTGGATCCCAAAGTCTATAACCAAACTCATCATGTGAGTAACCAAGCAAAGCACATTCTTTTGTCTTACCATCCAGCTTGGACCTCTCAATGTCTGGAACATGTGCAAATGCACGACAACCAAACACTCTCAAGTGCTTATAAGAGACATCTTTTCTGACCATACACGCTCTGCAACATCACCATCTAGAGCTGTACATGGTGACAAGTTTATTACATCAACCGCTGTCTTCAATGCCTCATCCCAAAATCTTTTAGGTAACTTGGACTGTGAAAGCATACATCTGATCTTTTCCATGATGGTGCGGTTCATTCTCTCTACAATTGCATTATGCTGAGGAGTACCAGGAACTGTCATCTCATGTTGAATGCCATGTGATCTGCAATAATTATCAAATAACCCTGTGTACTCACCACCATTATCTGACCTTATACATTTCAGTTTCTTTTTGTCTCTCTTTCAACTCTGGCATGAAACTCTTTGAAGACATTAATAACCTGATCTTTAGTCTTCAAACCATAGACCCAAACTTTTCTAGAAAAATCATCTATAAAAGTGATAAAATAAAGTGCACCACTGATGCCTAGAACATTAACTGATCCACTAGGAGTTTTTGTCCTCAGAGGACCATAAACATCTGTATATATACGATCCAAAACATGCATTTTTCTAGATAAAGCAGGACTAGCAAAAAAAACTCTATGTTGCTTGCCAACCAAACAATCAACACATGGGTTCAGATGTACACCTTTGAAGTCTGATAGAACTTCTTCCTTGGAAAGAACTTGCAGCCCCTTCTCACTCATGTGTCTCAGTCGTTTATGCCACAACTCCATGCTGAAGTCGTTCTCTGTAACATTCAACTGTTCACCATAAGCTTTAGCCTGCAACCTGTATAAAGTGTGACATTTCTTCCCACTGGCTACAACAAGTGAACCTTTACTGAGCTTCCATTGCCCTTTATGAAATCTGCTATCAAAATCTTCATCATCAAGTCTTCCAACTGAGATTAAATTTAGCCTCAAGTCAGCTACATGCCTTACATCCTTGAGCACCAACTTACAGTCAAGATTGGTCTTCATGTGGATGTCACCCATGCCAATGATATCTGCTGTGCCTTGATTTCCATCTTGACAACACCAAAATTTTCAGTCTTATATGTAGAAAAAAACTCCCTCCGTGGTGTAGCATGATAAGAAGCACCTGTGTCAATCACCCACTCATGATTCTGACACTCACATGAGAAGATACCATCAGAAGTAGATAAAATCAAATAATCATCACTCTGCACAGTAGCTGTGATATTCTCCTTTGACTCTGTATCCTCCACTTCTTTTTCCTTTTCTTACTCTTCTTAGGCTTCTTACACTGATTCTTGTAGTGCCCTTTCTCACCACAGTTATAGCAAGTAATATCTTTTCTTGACCTTGATTTGCTTCTACCTTTGTATGAATTGTCTCTATTTCTAGACTTTGACCGTCCTCTATTATCTGAGACAAGTGCCTGTGAATCAATCTGAGAAGTTGCTGAATTTTTCCTTCTTAACTCCTCATTCAACAAACTGCCTGTTATTTGACTCATGGTGATAACACCGTCTGGTGCAGAATTACTGAGGGAAACTACCAGTGTCTCCCAACTTTCTGGCAATGAACTGAGAAGTAACAATGCCTGCAACTCATCATCAAGAGACATTTTCATAGAGGATAACTGGTTATTAATACTCTGCATTTCATTCAAATGCTCAGCAATAGAAGCACCCTCTTTATATTTCAAATTCACTAGTTTTCTGATCAAGAAAGCCTTGTTGCCAGCTGTTTTTCTCTCATATAGACTTTCTAACTTTTTCCAAAGAGAGTTTGCAGAAGTCTCAGTGGAAACATGGTGAAAGACACTATCATCCAACCATTGCCGAATAAAACCGACTGCCTTCCAATCTAACATGATCCAAGCATCGTCTGTCACTGTAGCGGGCTTTGCTTTGACCCCTTCTAAAGGTCCATATAGATCCTTGCAATATAAGAGGTCCTCCATCCTTGGTTTCCATATCATCCAATTGTTTCCATTCAGACTGATCATGCGGGAAACATTACCGGCCTCCATGCTCGCACACACAAAAAAAAAATTCACAGGCTCTGATACCAGTTGATGGGAAAGAATCCGTGTACGAGCAAATACTAGCAGACCGTAATACGCAGCATAATAATAAATAAAAATGCGTAAACCACACAATCACAGAAACACCAAGATTTACGTGGAAAATCCCTTCAAGATAAAGGGAAAAAAACCACGGGCAAGCCAGAGAAGAAGATCCACTATAAAATAATAAATATCCAAGTCTCAAAGTCCCTTGCCAGAACTTGAGAAACAATCACAAGAGAATAATAGGGATATAAGGATTACATCACCAAAAAATATGGTCTCCTGCGTTACCTCCTTGTTTTCTTCCCTTCTCTTCTTCTTCTTCTCTTGTTTTTCTTCTGCAGCACCTTCACGTGATTCCTGGAGTGGAAGTCCTCCCACGTAGTTAAGCACCAAGCAGCAGCCCTTCCTTCTCTTCCCCTAGCAATCCATGCTCCTAAAAAAAAGAAATACCTGCTACATGCTTCTCCTCTTTTTTTCAGATGGCTGCTCCTTGAAAAAATAGAAAACCAAAAAAGGAAGGCGGCTACTCCTTTTATAAAAGAGAAAAAATAAACCCTAGTGAAAAAAGGAGTAGCGCTCCCTTTTGCCCTAATGGGCTGAATAGGTGGGCCATGGGCCCAACATATGTAACCTTCTCAATTGGTTCGTTTTTAGATTAAGAATCAGATGAACGCATATCAAATTGCCTTCTTCTTTTTTCATAATTTAAAGTTCTATGACTTTAAGTCACAACAACAATAATCTTTCTTTCAATTGGATGAACAGTTTTCGAAATGTGAGGGCGTAATGTCCAGTGATCCACTTCTCCTTCCTCCTCTACTGAGTGCACAAGAGTTAGTGTGACTGTTTCCAGTTTTGAGTGTGACTATTAGTATTGATTTCCTTTTTGATGCGGAACTGATGTTGTTTATTTTTACTTTGTTGCTATTTAGCAATGTTTTGTTAAGAATTAAGAGAAGTTTAAGCTGCAAGGATGCAACAGTTGTTTAAACGTCTTGTGCTACTCTTTCATCATTCGTTCAAATTGGGAACTTCTGTGCTTGATCTTAGTGAAGAATTGTCAGAGAAGCCAGAACTGAATTCTAGGTTGAACTCCAAACTTGTGAACCAAATTCTTGGAAGATTTTAGCTAAATTTGACCTTAAATCTCTAGACTGGATATAACAGAATTCTGGATTTGAGCTGCAGTCTTGACTAGCTATTGAAGCTCTATAATCTTGTACTTCAGCTACACTTCTGACACTTCTGACTAGTGATTACTAACCTAAATTCTGTACTTCTGTTTTCGTTTAACACCTAAAATGTAAAGGGACATCTGTCTGGATGCTGAAGAAGCACATTGTTAAATGACTAGCACTAAAATTGAGGTTTGATTGATTTTGATGACTTCAGGATTCACATTTCAATAAATTTATTCTCTCCAGATCTACTCAGATTGCTGACAGCTCTCTGTTTTATGTACAATTGATTGTCAATCAACATCAAAACCTTGGCAGCATACTTTAACAAGCTCAAAATATCCTTGTGTATACCATTGCGTTCTGTTTTACAAAGTTCTATCGTAGTCTATATATCAAATAACAGTATATACCAGTTCCCATGTTATTTGGACCATTTTGTTACGATTTCACTTATTGTCATTTTAAAGGGCTTGGGTTGTTTTTGTAGTTCAAGTGTGATTCCTGTTCTTCAAAATTAGGCTATCTGATCCAACAAATGAATATGTGTATTCTATTTGTATCTAAATCAAGGTTAATAATGTGAATGTGATTCCTGAATTCTTGGCAAGAGCTATATTTCCATACATATCTTCATATTTGAAGTATACATTGGAGTGTACTGCTATCTCAAACATTTCCTGTACCCTTTCTTGGGGGTTGCTTTTTAAGTGTAATTTCCAGTTCTCCTAAAACTTGGCCTTCTGAAGCAAAAATTGATTGTGTATTCTACCTGTATCTAAAGCAAGGCTGATAATGAGGATCGTGATTCATGAATGCTTGGCAAGACCTATATTTGCAAACGTATCTTTGTATTTGAAGTATACTTTTTTGAGTGTACTACTATCTCAAACTTCCCCTGTATATGATACTGTGGTTAGTTTGTCAACTTCTGAAGAAATCTTGTGCATGTTTTGAGGAGGTTGCTTAAACCTAAGAAGTATAGCCATTGCTAACGTTTAGGACTGTCTGAATTAGTGAGAGATTTATTAGTTCCGTTCTAGGCTGTCATCCTAACTGTAAGTGTTTATGCACACTGCACCATGTTTTGAAGCTGAGTCCAAGCAATCCAATTTCTTATGAAGCTTACTGATAATTTTTAGGCTGGTCTATTAGAGGAATATTAAAATTCTGAGATATTTGTCACAATTTGGCTTAAGTAAGGGCATGGTAGAGAACAGTCAACTTAGATGCAAGAAAAGGCACCATTCGGGTGGATTCGATTCTTTGCATGGAGTAGAATATCTGCTTAAAAATATGAGAAATGGACATCAACAAACTAGCATGTCAATCCAAATCAGGAGTGATCTTGCATCAACTGACCACATTTTGATGTTATGTATGAAAAACATTATGCATCCGGCATTTCCCTACTGGATATTTTGCCTGTTGAAATTTAAAAATCTTGTTCGTCCACAGCAACCAAAATTTTGGAGATGAAGTGGCACCACTTCTAGGTTATATACATCAAATGGATATGGATATAAAAGATAGGTTGGTACATTTGAACCCATCTGTTGAAAATTACAAATTTTTATTCAGGAGAAGTGGCCTTATGTTTATTCGCATAATTTTCAAGATTCTTAAGATGTAATTATTTGATTTTATGAAAAATATTCTGCTTCGTATACCGTGAGTTTTCAAACTGGTAATTCAACCTGCTATCAGGGAGAAAGAGATCAATTCTGCTGATGTAGACATCATTGAAAATGAGCTTGAGGTCAGAACCTTTTTGTTTCTCTGTTCTTCTAAGTTAAACTTGTCAACCTAACTGCAAGTTCTTTTTGTTATATGCAACTGGATAAGGTGGTGGCTGAAAGAACTGTGTGTCAGCACAAAGGTGATGCTGTTGCTGCCTTATGCTACTTAATTCATTAGATAGCTCAAATCTATTTGCTCCTATTTTAAAATTAATGCCAGAAAATTTGTGAAGTTAGGTATTTATTATTGAAACTTGCAAATAGCCAGCAAAAAAAAATGCATATTTCGTTCTTGTGGTTCACTTATCCCAAACTTTTGCAGGAAAAGCATAGCTTTCATAATTTAATGAAACAATATATACTATTTAATTTTTTAGTGTGAGCTTTACTGAGAACTGTCCCATCATAGAGATCTATAAGCTCTATGGCCACAGGCTATCGACTTTTTTGTGCAACTTGTAAGTGCTACACGGTGCATCCTAATTATATGCAGTGTGTAAAATGGGAAGTGATCATTCTTCTATTGGCTTGCACTGCTGTAAATTCTACAATGAGGTATTTGAAAAGACTGTTGGATTGTGATAGCAAAAGAAGAACTAAATTGATAGGGTTACATTCAGTTACAGAATGCCACTAGTGAGGATCAATGTCAGGAGCATCAAGGCATGCTGTGAGAGCAAGATATTGTGCTGCAGAATGCAAAGCAAGGTTGATATTTTAAAGACTCTCAGAGGAGTTCTGGTCTTAGTGAGGTGGTAATTTGCAGGCTAGTACAAGTTGCAGGTTCGGGATGCCAATTTCTCAGTTCTTTGACAAGACATCTCCATGGAGAAAGTGAATTAGGATTACGTTTTTCTTTTTTTTATTAAAAAAAAAAGTAATCAAATAGTACTCTTGTTCCTTTTCTTTTGGAAAATTTGGTATAAATAGACCATGATCGCATGAGGGCTCATATCTGTGGCTTCTGGTTCTATGGCTTGAATCCTTCAACCAAAGCCTTCTCTGTGACCTAGTCTACATGAAGGGCTGGGTGGCTTGTATGCTATGTCACTGGTTGTACTTTCTTCTTGATGTAATGGAGTATTTTGTTCTATATATAACTGCTGTTCAGAAGTTCCAAATTCATTTAAAGAGACTTATGATTTGCTTTTATTGTCATTGATGCCTTTCTTCATTCTCTCATTCCCGTTCCAGGACTTGAATCCTGTGGTCCAGAAGAATACTCCTTTTTAAATTTACGTCTTTATGCTTTCAGCCGTCTTTCCAATGTTATCCACACCTTGCTGTCTATAACTGGGGAGATAATAATATTCGGATGATGGAAGAGAGAATCAGGCTTGTTCCCCTTCTACATGCAGTGTCCTTGGTATTTGCTGGCAATCTTCATGCATTCCCCCTCCATCCAGATGACAAGCAGAGCACGTTGTTCTGACCAGCAAGAATCTCACAGCACGATCCAGCTGAAGCATGGAAAGTGCCAAATCTTCTTGGAAGGACTCGAGCACAACCACTTTCATGGAACCTGGGAACCTGTTTGCTTCGACAATGAGGCAATAATTGATTGCAAAATATTGAACCCAGGAAATGTGGCCATGTTGAACATCTGGAAGAACACTTGCTTGGTCTGACAGAATAGTCCTCGTGGAAGGCGACAAAAATTGACCACGAAAAGCAGCAGATGGAGCCATTGCATTTCTCTTTGGTTTTCTTTCTTGCACATCCAGGCCTCCACTGCTGGAGCAACAGCAAACAGTAACCTTGCATCTCCTGAATCCAAGATCTGCACCACTTAAGTATGATAATTTATACCTTAGTAACTCATCGATTAAGTTGATGATAATTTATGCTGTACATAAATATTTTCAAATGGTCGACCAATATATCTGCATACCATTCAAAAGGTGGTGCACTTTTCAAGATATTAATTTTATTGATCCACCATTAATCAGTAATGAATGATCATTTATGACTCATAAAATTTTTTGCTACTGCGTTGATTCATTAGCAACATCAAAGCCTTCCTCTGGATCGAACTCTGACATCTATGTACGTCCACCGACACCAATTCTACAAGGTTCCCAAGATGTTAATGTTTCCCAGTTGAAATCATCTCTCTCAGGCAATAATATCCTATCAGACAATATTCTCTATTAACCCCCTACAAATATGGCGTCTTCCAAGCTATTAAAATTTTTGCAGCAATTCATTCATTTAGAGCATCAGACTGATATACAACAGATGAAGCCACCATTAGCATCTCCAACTTGGAGGCTTCAACAGCATAAAGCAAACAACAGGAAATACATTTACATGTTGCAGCGGCCCCTATGTCCTTTATGGAAATAACAAACAAGATCATAGGCATGCTCCTACTAATCTGGGAAAAAGCTTGCGCAAGATTGGGAAAACAATTGCTTGTGCAACGGCGCTCCAGTCATCCGATGATGTTCCCGATGTGATGGAGAGTTTCCAAGCAGTTATTCAGATGTCCCTCTGCTTTTGGAGCTAGCTCATCTAGAAGCGCTGCAGCTTTAGTATAACATCAGTTGAGTAAGAATTATATGCCTCTGACTGGATTAGCTCCCTCTGCTTTCACCTCTCTGACAAGTGGGAAGTTCCAAGGAGATGAGGAAGTAGCATCTCTCTGACTCTCTGATATACTGGACCTCCCCCTTCATCAGTCTTAGGATCTTCCTGCATATGCTCAGACCAAGGCCTTCCTGGGTCACCCACCTGGTGTCATGGAACATGTCTCGCACAAGTTCTGGTGGAAGGCCATCACCAGGGCAAACAATCCTGCATCATAAATAACAGACATTTGATTATTAATTAAAAACACAATAGCTAACAGCAGAAAGAAGAAAACATGGAGCCATCTCATTATTTTCCTGTAAAGAATAGGAATCAATATTCTGACCTGACTTTCGTTTCCATAATGATGGTGTTTTTCAAAAATTAAAAACAATTTAAGTTATGGGCTATTACATGACATGCAAAATAACTTGCAGATCAGCATAGCTTCCTTTTCTTTCATTGACATTGGTGATAGGAGAGAATAAACATAAGAAATTAGTTAGGGCAAAACTCATAATGTTGTCTGAGTGGACTTATATGAAATTTAAGTAGAAATAATGGAATGTTTTCTGCCCCACTTTCCATTTACAATAAAACATGTATAATGGCAGAGAGTGCAGAGATTATTTCTGAAATTGGCTGTCATTGATTGTTTTGAGTTTTTTCTAAGCTTTTAGTCCACATGGGTTCCAAATTTTCATCAACCAAGTTATGCTTTCTGTCTATTATTTTGAAGAGATCAATATATCTATCATTAGATAAGTAAGAACACTAAGTTTTGGTACCCATAAAAAATTGTCCATAAAAAGTGTAAGTCTAGAGAATTTTTTTCTGGAATACCTATCAATTTGTTAGTGAGACATCAAAAGTGTTCTCCTTTTTCCAGCATACCTTTCTTTCAGTGCATTCATTAATGTGACTAAACGTTGTAATACAAGCACAATACAGCAAGGACAGTCTGATAACTGAACCTCATAATGACAACTAGGACTCAAGGATCCCACAATTGAGATGATCTAATGCTCCTAATTGAAGTACAATAAAACAAGTGCACACATGAGACCATATATCACAAACTTGGTAAGCCAAATTCACGAATGGCAATTCAGAGAAGTTGCTTAACTTCCAAAATTAAATGCACAACAAACACACATGAATTCACCACATATTTATAAATTATAATATAAACAAATGCATCATTTCTAACATGATATCAAACCACCTAAAAATATAGGAAAGAAAGCATACGGTTCTCCTTTAAAAATTATAATATAAACAGGATTTTTTATAAAAAAAAAGTCATGAGTTCATAAACTAAGCAGAGGATTGAACACTTGGTCGATTCATCATCTTTCACTATTTTTTTTTTTCCCTTCAAGGATCATTTGATCCAAACCTACCAAATAAAATCTATGATAAAAACAATCTGAAACTGATACTGTTGCTCTCTGTTTTTACTCTGTTTCCCCTTTACTGTTCATAGATCTCTCTCTGTCTCATAGATGTTCAAGACTAGCGAAGATCTAGCCGCTGGCTTCCCAATTGCATAAATTCTTTATCTTCTAATAAGTGTTGGGGGGAGTATTTTTTCCTCCCAACTTTTTGTTACTCCAATTAAGTATTTTTCCTCAAACACTTGCTCTTAGAGTTTTAATTCTAAAAGAGGAAAAGAAAAAGAAGGTTCATTGCTTTAATACTTATACCCAGGACATCACATATGCAAACCTTACATGCTACTAAATTGCTTATATGTTGTACCAAAAAATTATAACTTTTGTTATTCCAAACGTAACAAAATCTATCAGACGTGGCAATTCAACTTCCACAGGCCTACATACTAAGGAATGATACCAATATAGCTAGCAGACCTGAATTGGAATAACATCACTTCCGTTCCATCGGAATTCTGCTTCAAATCTGGCCTAACTTGGATCTCCACCCATCCATCTGGAGATGGTGCATGCCGCACCATGTTCAGCAAAAAATCAGCCAAGACTTGCTGGATTCTAACTTGGTCTCCATATACAGAAATTATTTTAATTTCTTCAGGAATATCCCGAATTAATTGTAGGCCTCTTTCTCTGAGCAAAATCATTACTTGGCTAACAACAGCATTTATAATGCTTCCAAGCAGAAATTCACCTTTGTCGAGCATCAAAGAGCTGGTATCAGAAAAACAACATTAATCCATGTATGTAAAATAGGAAGCTAGCAACAACACAAAGTTAACCATAAATATGGTACTGTAAAACTCATGGCCACTCATGGCAATAACACGATGTAGCCAAACATGAGATGCAGATACAGTATTTATTGAAAAATGCCTATATAAGAAGAAAGAAATAGCCAAAATATATGATAAAAGCTTGTAAAGAAATAGCCAAAATATATGATATAAAAGCTAGTCATGATATGACCTATTATACTGTAATATGATTTATAATTTAAGTGCGACGGAGCTTTTCATCTCAGAATATTCATGACATGCATGTGATCTCAGGTATTTACAAGCATTTACATATACACTTGCATTCATATACATAAATGTAATCATAGATATTACATAGACACATGAACATCATTAGATAATGTGACTCTTTGATGCTTAAATTGGTTGAAGTCAGTGCTTCACAAGGATCAATGAATTATTGAGTAATACATGCAGGTACTTTTCTAGGGAAAGCTTGTAGGGTGAACCCCCTAATTGCATGAGCTTGTAGGGTGAACCCCCTAATTGCATGAGTAAAAAATACACATCCAATGAAGTTGGCCCTTCTCTTGACTAAAAGTTGCCCCAGTTGGGAACCTGGCACTATTTCAGAGGGTTATGTCAGGTTGAGAACCAAGTTAAAGCATCCTCTCGCTTAAAAGCTACCTTGGCTAAGAAGTGGGCACTAATTGGAAGGGTTGACATCAACACAAGAAATAATTAAAATTTGCAAAACATCTAAAATTTACATGATATTCAATCCAAGCACACATCCTCTGTTTCTTTGCCCTACAATTGGTTGGGGTGAAGGCAGTAGAGAAGAAGATCAAAGTTAAAAGTGACATTCTCTGGTTGATCTCATAAGATAGCTTAGTCCATTATGTAAGAACACATGTAGGTTTTCCAAGCATTGAACTCCCGAAACCTATTGTCGCAAACTTGATAACTCTTTCACCAAAGACTACACATTTAAAAGTTTAGTCAAATGTCTTGGCCAAACCACATGTTGGAATGGTTCCATAGTTTCAATTTATTTCAGCTGACTTCAACCCAAGATTTGATACCCAATGTGATGCCTTTGCATCAGCCACTGACTGGTATGTGAGGTGTCAGTACGTCTTGATTCCGTGAACCATGCCCAAAGCACCTTTGTGTTGGATCAGGGCAGGTTGAGCCTGAACCAAGAAAGATTTGCTCAATACTAAGTGGAACACCTTAAAACTTAGTTGTCTCCACAAAATTTCAAGGTGAGGGAGGAACTGAGAAAGTGAGGAATCTGCATCCTTCAGTATTTCTGCATTTAGAGTTTGGATTGCTAGGAGATCTAGAGAGGCCTCTACAACATAGATTCTAGCAAGGTAAAACTTTCCTTACTCTAATTTCTTCAATGCTTTGCAGAAATTTGACGCAACATCAAGAGCGATACATTGAGCAAGGATCATGTTTTAGTTTGATCATATGGTGTGATAACATCAAATTTATAACATAAAGCATGAACTAAGGATCAAAATCAAAGAAATTGGAGGTTTGAGGTTGAACACCAAAATCTTCTCGAAAAATAGCTTCCAAAACATGCCACTGTTGTTAAAAAATGTGTTGCATATGTTCTGTATTCATCTGTTAATTAAGTTGTACATGTAGGTTTTTTATTCTTGACAATCTTAAATATTATTATAAGTCCAATGACTTACAAAAAAGAAATTATATTTGAATTATTAATGCACAAATATAGTTGTGCAATGTATTTTTATGATGAATTATATGAAATTATGAATCACACAATAAATTACATGTGAAATTGCAATGAACAAGCTTTGAACACATATGGAAAAAGTAATCTTACTAACATCACAATCATATTGGTACAACTCATTACTTATCATCTAAACTTTGGACTTCCAATCAAAAAACTGAAATACTCAAATCAATGGTAAAATCAGCTTGTGAGAGTGAGACCAAGGTATATCAACAACTTACTGGTGCCACACAAGATGATTCAAGCATTTAAATCAATAAACTTAACATTTGCATAAACTTCAACATTAAATATTTTAAAAAATTAAAAGGGAAAAAAATAAAAATGGAGCCTGAAATACATCATATCAGCCTGCCCTGCTTGAGCCGATTGATATAGCATCAGCATGATATGAGCTACAATACTTACTGTATCAACAAGAGGATAGTACGCTGCCATATCACAATATTTTAATCCTTGGTTTCAACCAAAACAAGTTGAAATGGGAGAGAAAATTGATTCATGCAAGATAAGAAAAAATAAAACATATACAAATACTACATGATACAAATTAAAGTTATAAGAAAATAATCTAGCACAATAATGGAAACTTTGAAATTCTATGAAGTGTGTGGATCATGAAATGTACCATGAAATTTGACATGTAAAATTGATAACGATATGCAATTATGGAGTTATCTTACCTATCCAATTACAATTAATGAACTATAGTCATAGACCTTTCAGTCTCATGCAGGATTGATGGCAAATCAATTTCATTTGGAACCATGTTTAGTGAACAAAATTATACAGGTCATGTTTACCAAAATATGACATGAAACACAATTAGACAGGTAAATACCTGTTAAAATTAGTTGAAACATTTTCACATAACTTTTCAGCTTTAGCCACTACTTTGCATAACTCTTGAAAGCCAAGTGTAATGATCCTCTAAAATGGTATGTGTCTCCGATTGCACCACCAAGTATCTCAAACCTTCCGACGCTTTGTAAGTAAGCTCCTTGATTAAATCCAAACACATCCTCTGTTGATTGTATGGCGCAAGTAGCAACCCACCCATAAGTGAACTCAAGCACTTCAAAAGGATTACAAACCTTGCAAGTACTTTCGCACTACCAAGCATATCAAACTTTTCAGCACCGTGCATGAACCTAATTTTCACTTAATCCTGTTTCTGTGAGCCCTTAGCATCAACTCTTGATCGTCATGTACTTTGGCGAACCATTAAACACCATATCTTGAGTTCTGACCTAATTAAGGTGCCATAATGCCATAGACCCATGGCAACCAACGCAAGTTTGCGCTTCTTAAAGCATCTTAAAGCACAACGTAATTGTAAGACAAATGGCATCTACATCGTACCACATGCATATTCAGGAAGTCACAAATATTAATTACATGTTACATGACAATAACCATTTTATTTGTAATTACATAAAGACCTTCATGAAAAAATATTAAAATTAAACAACTAAGGAAAGTTAGTGGGCATAAAATTTGTTCAGCCTTGCAACTGTTTGAGGATTTTTTTGTATCAAGTGAAAAATAATAATAATAATAATAATGTTAGATTAAATAGCCAAAGCAAGAAATGACTAACTAGCTTTCTTGTCTTTTTCTTTACATAGGCCACTTCTCTGGGCACAGTAGGCACAAGCTAACCTTTTCCAAAGTCAATCGCCTCCAAGCGATCATGTGCAATGTCTTTGACCTATTTGTCAAAAGGAAATTAAATTTCAAGCACGCCATTGTTATTTGCCATTTTCCAACCTAAATTCATTCCTTGTGCTTAAGTTTTGTTGGGTGTATCCATTTCAGAATCTTGAGGATCTGCATACTATTATCACAATTTTGATTGGTCTAGATGGTATGATTCCACTTAGTTCTGATTATGTTTTGCCTCTTGCTTTTCCTCCCAATGTTTTTCAATGCAATATTTATTAGGCTCTCTTGCTATATTCAGAGTTCGTTTCAAGTCCCTGTACTGGTTACTTTTAGACCTAAAACTGAACTGCTGGGATAATAAACCATGTTTATGGTTTTGAAAAGCCAAAAATGTTTTTGAGCATTTCTATGTAGAATGGCATGCAACAAAAACAGGAAACACATCTGGCTTGCCTTTCATTACTAACATCTCAAAATATCAGCCAACAACAAATTGTTTCAACAGAATGAGTTGGGTATAGTGTTTTCCGGATGGTCTTATTGGAGCCATATGGAGGCAAATCAACATGCCCAGGCTATATTGATGAAAAATCAGTGTCCTCTCTAAGGTCTCCTCAATGCCACTATATTAATATAGTTCTGTGATTTATCCATATCCAGTAGAACAGAAACATGGAAGCAACAGAATTGCAAAATGGTCAGAATACAGCATACTCTCCAAACTGAAAGTGGAAAAATAAAGATGCTTACCCATCCTCAATACTTTGCATATTCGAGTCCTTTATGATCTTCATCATCTGTCTCTCACAAGAAGCACTAGTTTCAAGGAACTGCTTCTGATCATCGGTTAAGCCTGTCATCTCCAACAGTGAGTTTGTAAACTGAATGCCACTAAGTGGATTCTTTATCTCTTGACAAATATAAGCTAGCTCTTTCATTCTTGCATAGCATTTCTTTTCCTGCTGCCTCTGGATTTCAAGAGCTTGCTGCAGTTCATGGCTAGCTATCTGCACGAAGCAAAAGGCTCCAATCATCTGGCCATCCATATTGCTTCTTGTATTTGCTGTCAGAAGTGCCTGTACGAATTTGCCATTCTTGTCAGAGAATGCAAATGGGAACTTGTCTGTCTCCTGTCCTCCAATGGCATTGTGAAGGACAATCATGAATTTTGTAAGAGCATCTGAACCCTTGAGTAGACAGGAGCCGCCAAAAACTTCTCCAACCAGAAGCTTTCCGATCATTTCCCCTCTTGACCAACCAGTAAGATTTTCCATTGCTGTGTTCCACTCTGAGCAACATGTGTTCTCATCCGAAGCAAATATAGGGGGAATCAGAGGGTTAGGACTATGTACAATAGCCTTATAATCACCTTGTATGTTAATGAATTTGTCCATGACCACTTTCTGTCTGGTAACGTCCTGGCCAACAAAACATACACCTACAATATTGTTTGTGTAATCCCTACTAGAACAAGCATTTACTATGACATAAATAGCATTCTTTGATTGTTGCGAGCCAAATGTCTTCAGCTTTAACTCCACATTCTTATCTTCTTCACCTGCATGGATTTGAATTTGGTGAATGATCATTTCTCCAAATCAAACACATTCCCAATTGGACCTGTAAAATCATGGCGTTGCATTGCACGATAGACTACATTTTGGAATCGCAAATACTAAGTTCAGACTTATAGACCAAAGTATAAAGCAAGCTTCCATTTACTTATTTTATCAGAGAGCATGTATCTCCAACAAAAAGAACGTTGCAACAACCATTGCTACAGCCCCCCAAACATCAGCTATAGATAAATAAATAAATATGCAGTTGATCAACAAAAGCATGAGGAGAAAAACAAAATCTACCTCTCAAGGCCCGGTCGAGAAGCTTGTCGACAACATCTTCGGACTCCTTGAAGACGAGATCCTTAACCAGTGATTTGCCCATAGCTTCCTCCACTGGGAGTCCCGTCAATTCAGCAACCTTGGCATTCCAACCATTTATTCGTCCATCTGCATCGACTGCAAAAATGGGAGCAGTTGCTGTCTCTATCAACCTAACCATCTCCCTCGCAACCGAGCTGAGCTCATCTATCCCTTGCAACTCCGGGCCCCCGAACTGACCATCCATCATGGCTTTGGAATTGCCCGTCCCCTCCGCTGTCTCCCGAAAAGAATCCCTCAGAATGAGCTGCAACGAGTGTATGGCGTCCATCTCCGCATTCTCCCATGGCAAGCTCCTACTCTTGACCACCTCCAAGAATGCCTTGAACGATGACCGAGGGTGCATCCTCTGCCCATCATCCTTGTCCTCCGGGTGATGCTTCGCACCGCCCCACTTGATCTCCTTCGCTGTGTGCGACCTGAACCAAAACAAGAAGTCCCTAGGAGTGATATAGGCAACGGCCATCCCACAGACCGCATCACCGAGCCCCGCGGCTCCCGGGTAGCCAGCGTCCGCCAAACTGTCGGTGCTCAACCCTGTCGAGTCCCCATGGCAAGCCGACAGCCATTCCACTATATCCCTTATCTGAGCCTCTGTCGGAGTGACACCGAGCGGCCAGTACTTGCCCTGGTAATAGAGGGCAGCTCCGTCGCACTTGACCAAGTCCATGATGCTGGGGCTCTGAGTGACGATCCCAGTCGGCGATTCGCGGAGGATCATATCGCAGAGCAGGGTCTGGGTCCTGAGGATGTGCTTCTCGGACAGCTGCGCGGCCAATTGGAGCTCCATGTTGAGCTGGAGGCCGAAAGCCTGCATGAGGAACTCGCAGGCGTAGCGGAGGGGAAACGGGATGTAGCGAGGTGAAGTGTGGTGGCAGACGACGAGGCCCCAAAGCTTCATGGCGTTGCGGTTGATGCCGTCGTCGTCGCCGCTGCTGCTGCTGCTGTTGATGATGACAGCCAGGGCGAGGGAGGCGATGGAACCCATGTTGGCCATGTACTGAGAGTGGCAGCCGTGCGCCGCCCGGAGGGTGGAGCCCACGAGGCAGAGCGGCTGCACCAAGCTCTCGTCTTGAATCACCCCGACGGGGCTGGCGTTGCAGTCCACAATCATCCGGACGCGGTTCTGCTTGAAGAGGAAGCGGGAGGCCTGGGGGATGTCGGTGGCCGGGTAGTGGAGGCCGAGGTAGGGCTCGAGGTCGTCGCGGCGCCTCTCGGCGACGACCTCCCCGTGCTCGTCCTCGTGGAATTTGTACACCATGACGCGGTCGTAGCCCGTGAGCTTGCCGACGTGGTCGACGACGGTGTCGCAGAGGAGCTTGATGTCGCCGCCGGGGAGGGACTGGAGGCGGGAGATTGCCCGGACGGCGAGCTTCTGGGAGTGGACGGCGCCGGCCATCGACAGCGTCGGGTCTTCAGAGCGTGCGGGCTCGAGATCTATCACGATGCCTATATCTATTCTGTGAAGAATAGCGTAGAAGGGCTTGCCGGAGGCGCCGGAGTGGATCCAGAGGGGATTGAGGAGGGTGATCTCGCGGGCGGAGGCGGCGCGGTCAAGGAGGACGGCGGAGGAGGGGGTGAAGAGGGATCGGACGTCGGAGCCGAGGGCGAGGCGGCACGGAGGGGAGGAACGGTCGAGGGAGGGGACGGATTGGGGGAGGTCGAGGAGGTCGGGGGCGTTCTCGGAGAAGGCGAGGAGGCGGAAGGAGGGCTCGTCGACGGCGAGGGTGGCGCCGAATGGCTGGATGCTGCCGCCGCGCTGGATCTTGGACAGGTACGCCGTGATCTGCTGCTCCGGGACCGGCTGCGACGGCGAAGCCGTGCGCACCGACTGGGAGTAGTCGAAGGACTTGCCGGACTCCCCGGACTGTTCGAAGACGGCGTGGAGGCGGGCGTCTACCGTGTACTGGGCGATCGCCTTGCTCACCGTCTCCGACGGATGGGATCCTCCGCCGCCGCTCCTGACGTTGCTCGCGCCGGAGGAGGACTGCGTCGGCCGGCTGCCGGAGGCCATCTTCTACTCGTCTTGGAAGTAATTTATGTGGAATTATTTATTATTGTTGTCTATTTCTCCCCTTTTTCTTTTCCTTTCTTTTTTTTTTTTTTTACGATAAAAAAAAGGGTTGGAGCTTACTTGAGATGGCTGGTGGAGAGGGGTGACTGGAGAGAATTGGGTGCTTTTTATTTCCAATCAGCTGGGAGTTTTCTTTGGCTTCGGTAGGCATCGAACGTCGACAGAACGACAACAAGAGCCTGAGATGGGAGAAAAAGCATGGCGGCTACCTGATGAGTTTTGCTTTGCTGATGGAGGTAATTTGGTCGGTTCCCTCCGTTTTATTTTGCTCTACGTTGGAGGCCGAGGGGGGATTCTGGTGCGCTCTGCTGTTGCGGAGCAGAAGAACGGTCGAGGAGGAGGAGGAGGAGAAGATGATGATGATGATGAGGGAGGAGTACTTTTCATCTTCATTTCTCGGTTACCGCTGGCTATCCTCCGTGGGTTTCGTCACGTGAGAAACGCCGTGGTGGGACTTCGGACAGGGTTGGGGCCGCTGGGATGTGAGGAAAAGGAAAAGGGTAAGTAGAGGCGGCTGGCCAAGCCAAAGGACTTCTTTAATAAGCGATAAGAAAAAAAAGGGTTCTTGGAATCTGTCATACTGAGCGTGGTCTCCTGGGAAAAACGAAAAGGTAAACTAACTGCGGATGTGGGAGAGGAGGGAACCGCCGCTCTTGCCAACTTCTTTCTACGTTCAAGCCTTGTGGACGGGGAACTAGCTTGGTTAAGGAAAGCTTTCCCTTTTTTTTTTTTTTAACCTTCCCTTTCATTTTTTTTTTTTTTTTTTTTACTTTCCTCCTGAGCGGCAATTTAATGGTAGATTTGCCAATAAGGGGGAGAAAAATCTAACTGCAGTTGTCAATGATCCAAACTTTATTGTTGGCGTAGATTTTTTTTTTTTCCCTTCCCTTTTAGATACGTTAGAAGAGGATAGCGTTCTCTTTTTCTGCTCTTTGCGAGCTTCATTTCTTTTAGTAGAAAAAAAATATCTAGTTTAGATGAAGGAAAAAGTAGAAAAAAAAATTAAAGAAAAAATAAAATAAAAATTGATGGATACCATCTAAAAATTTTTTTTTAAGTTTCAAAATTTAAAAAAAACTTAGATGCTCTTTCATATTTTTTTTTATTTCGATTCTTTCAAAAAAAAATTAATATACTTTTTAATTATTTCTAATAAAATATTATTATCAATATAAATTATTTTTTATTTTTTATTTTTTTCATTCATTTAAAGTCCAAACAGAAACAAAAAAAAATTTTTTTTTATTTTTTTTTTTACTTTTCGCTTCGTTCAAACAGAGTTAAAAGAGTTGCAATTCGTTGCTACAGTGAGTTGTGATTCGTTGCTACAGTAAGTTACGACCTGGTTTGGTGCTTTGCGATTCGTGCTTCGGTCTTCGTCCTACTAATCTTCGGCGATCTGGTCTGCTCTCCGTCTCCGTTTCTCTTCGGCTGATGGCTGGTGCTGCCCCCCGTTCTCCAATAGCTGCGGATGTTGGAAAGGAGGGGCGCATAGGCGAAGCAAGGCTTCATTTAGATTTCCCCTTCACCGTCGCCAAAAGTGGTGGCATCGTTGGAAGGCCGCTTTCCCGACATTATCCAAATTCCAGCAGCAGTCTTGGAGGAGGCAAGCTTCAAATGGGAGAAGATGGCCGTTTTGGCTAGATCTTTCAGTCGCTGGATCCCTCCTGAAGCCATCATTCGGGAGTTCCGTCGGGCGGTGTCCCAGGCGATATCATTCCGGTTAGCCTGGCTTATCGATGCCACATCTTCCGATTTGTAGATCCTCTTGCTCAAGCGATGGTGATGGGCAGACCGTGGGTGGTCAACGGCCTACCGATCGCCATTGAAGGTTGGCGTCCGGAGTTCATCCCTGCGGCGAATACTGTTGCTTCGGCTCTGCTCTGGGTGCGCTTGCCAAACCTCCCCCTGGAATTCTAGAACAATGAGATATTGAGAGAGATTATGGCATTGACGGGCTATTATCTCCTCTCTGATCCAACCACTCAGCAAAGAAGCATGGGAGGGTTTGCTCGAGCATGCGTCCGAGTTGACCTCCGGTGCCCGCTCCGACCGGGTGCCAGAGTCAGGGGGAAGGGATCTCCCTTCTGGCAGCAATTTCAATTTGAACACTTGGAGGGGATTTGTCCGATGTGTGGGTCGATCCATCTCTCTGGCCCCTGCTCTGCGTCGACTCATCCCTTTGTTCCGAAGGATGTACCTCACGAAGCTCTCTACGGGCCTTGGATGACTACGACTCGGCAGAGGAGGGTGTCTCCTAATCACCCAGCGGAGCGAAAGAAGATGATCCCTCAATCCGATCTAGTCGCGGCTGCAGATGGCTCGCCTCCAGGTTCAGACTCCCGTCCGGAAGAACGGGAGATCTCATGCTTCTGCTTCAGTGGCCCCTGCACGGTTGAAGTCTGGGTCGCAGGAGGCTTTAGTGAAGCAGCCCGTGCCGGTTTCTGGGAAGCATTATTCTCAGCGTGTCGGTTACAGTGTGCACCCGAGAGCTGAACTTCAGCCTGAAAGTTCAGACCCTCATGCTTCCTTGCTTCAAAAATCTGCTTCCATGAACCCCTTTGCCTTACTTGGGTCGGAATTATTGATGGATGGGTCTGGGGCTTCTCGGGATGCCAATCCGGTCCCTCTAAGTGGCCCAGGCCGGTCGAGACTCAATCCCAGCATATTATCTCTAAATCTGATAAACGCAAAGGCAAGAGTGCAGCGTCCACTTCTTCGTCCCTCAAGGACAAAGTTGTCTTCTCTGATACTCCTATTCATAATCTGGGTATTGTAGCCTCGGCTAGCTCGGCTGAGCTGACTATTTGCAGTCAGGTGTCGGCTCCTGAGGGGATGGTGCCACAGTCAACTTTGATTGACGGACGCTGTCACGAGTCAGTTGTTTCCTTCCTTAAAGTGGCAATTCGGGGGCAGTGCAACGACTCCCTACTCTCTGCAGTGTCACCCCGGGCTAGTCAAGCTGTGGCTGTGACTGGTGATCATGTCGAGGGTAACCAACTGATGGATTGTAGTTCTCAGAAGGAGGAGGGAGGTACCCTATCTCTAGGGTACCTTTATAGTACTATGCTGGAGGATCAGGTGGGGACCCCACCTCCCTCAGCTAATTAAATGAAGATTTTAATATGGAATGTAAGAGGAGCTCGAAAACCGTCTTTTTGCTCCTCCTTTCAGAGACTGTTGCAGATTCACAAATTTGACATATATTCTGTTGGAACTCGTCTATCGGGGGATAGTCTGGCCCGTTTCAGGAGGCAGATTATGAGATCATGGACTTCTTATGCTATGGAGTCTGTGGGTCTTTCTGGGGGAATTGTTGCCATCTAGAGTAATACATCCATTAAGGTCGATACTTTTCATCAATGCAATCAGCAGATTGCTCTTATTATTTCCGAGGGGATGTCAGACCCCTGGCTTCTTTCCAATATCTATGCTAGCACGGATTTCAGGGAGAGGCGTGTCCTATGGTCCGAGGTCCTCTCTCTTTCTTGCCCAAGGATTTCCTTCCATTATTGCTGGGGATTTCAATTGCATTACTAATGCCAATGAGAAGAAAGGTGGTCGACAAGTCCGTGACTCTATGGGAATCTCTGAGTTCATATCCTTTATTTCTTCAAGGGCTTCTGGATTTGGGATTCTCGAGTCCCAATTTCACCTGGTGCAATAATCGTCAAGGGACTGCTCGTGTTTGGGAGAGATTGGACAGAGCTATGGCCAATGCCCAATGGCTTCATATGCATCCTTCTGTTTCTGTTACTCATCTTCCTATGATTGCCTCTGATCACTGCCCTATCTTGATTTCCACAGAGGTTGATTTTCAGCAGCGGAAACAGTTTAGATTTTAGTAGTTCTGGACTTTTTACTCTTCTGCCCAATCTATTGTATCCCAAGTCTGGCAGCTACCTATACGTGGCAACGCCTTTTATCGTCTTGCTAGGCGATTGGCGTTAGCGAGACGCAGGCTTTCCAAATGGAATAGATCGGAGGTTGGGGACCTTCAGAGGAGGATTGAGCGGGTCAAAGCCGATATCGCTTCCCTTCAGACTATTGAGGATCAGGATGAGGGCCTCTCTAATGCTGATCTCTCTTCTCTTCGAGCTATGCTCTCTACTCATTACTCTCTCCTTCAGCAGCAGGAGATTTTTTGGAGGCAGAGATCCAGGGTTCAGTGGATTCGTGATGGGGACCGTAACACTAGATTTTTTTATCAGACCACTCTAAAGCGTTGTGCAGCCAACCGAATTCGGCGTTTAGTCGATGAGGATGGGCACTTCCAGGAGGATATTGTTATCATTCGTGAGCAGTTATTACATTTCTTCCAGTCTAGATGGATGGATATCTCTGTATTGGGGCTCCTATTTCTCTGGTTCCTTCCTCTAAGAAGGTCTTGTCTCATGAGAATGACTATCTGATCAGACTAATTACTGTCGAAGAGATTCGGATGGCTTTATGGGAGCTTGCTCTGAAAAGGCACCTGGGCCCGATGGGTTTCCGCCTTTCTTTTTCGCCAGTATTGGGATATTATCGGTCAGGAGGTTGTTCTTTCCATTCAGCTTGCCTTCCATTCCAAATCTATTCCTACTGATTGGAACCGGACTTTCATTACTCTTGTGCCCAAGCGCGCTGATGCTTCCAACCCTCAACATTTTCGACCCATCAGCCTGTGCACTACATTGTATAAGGTCTGTGCGCGACTCCTAGTCTCTCATTTGTGTGATATTATCATGCGTCTCATTTCTGCTGAGCAGGGGGCTTTTATTAGAGGCCGGAGCATTTTGGATAATGTTCTTATCGCTCATGAGTTTATGTATGATCTTCAGCGAGCAACTACCAGGCAGTGTCTGATGGCTGTCAAGCTTGACATGGAGCGAGCCTATGATAGGATGAGCTGGGTTTTCTTGCACCAAACTCTTCTGGAGTTTGGTTTGATGGTCTTTTCATAGATTGGATTATGACCTATATTTAGAAGCCATCCTTCTCTCTCCTCATTAACGATAATCAGACCAATTTCTTTCATTCGGTCGTGGGCCTTCGACAGGGATGCCCTTTATCCCTCTTTTTGTTCATTCTAGCAGCGGATTCTCTATCTCGTGCTTTACACCAGGCTCAGCTTGAGCATTGCATTGCCCCCTTTATGGCCGGCACCCTGGGCCCCTCCATTTCTCATTTGCTTTTTGCAGATGATGTATTGTTTTGGGCCGAGCTACGCTCCGTAATGCGACTGCTTATGCATCCATTCTTCAGAGCTATTGTCAGGCTTCGGGTCAGAAGGTTAACCTAGAGAAGTCTTTGATCTGCTTCAGCCCGAATACTACCAGGTTTGTTAGGGAGTCTATTCACCATACCCTTGGCATCTCTTCTAAGGCTGACCGGTTATCCTATCTGGGGATCCCATTGCGGTCGTTGTCCTCGTATTAGTGATTACACTGCTATCAAGAGACGAGTCCATGATCGGATTGGCGGTTGGCAGGTTACTGGACTATCCATGATGTCGAGGATCACCCTTATTCGATCGTCCTTACGTCCCTTCCTCTGCATCTTCTTTCTAATACAGCTGTTCCGATTACTTGTTTGCGGAGGATTAAGAGATGCTTCAGGGACTTCCTTTGGGCTTCTTCGCAGGAGGGCATGGTATTCATCTCCAGGCTTAGGAAGTGATTTGTCGGCCAATTCAGGAAGGTGGCCTCGGTATTCAGTCTCTTATAGTCATGAGGGAGGCTCTGCTTGCCAGGCATGCCTCGCGATTTCTTCTTGATCCGCACTATTTATGGAGTTCCTTTATGAGGGCTAGATACAGCGACTGGAGCTCTTCTATGGTTACTCAGCCTACCAGAGGGCACTCCTTTTTCTGGAAGGAGGTTTGTCGCTACGCTCCGACTATTATGAACAATATTTCATAGATGATCGGAGACGGCTCCTCTATTGATGTTCTATATGATATATGGATTTCTGATCTTCCTCTAGCCCGATGGCCCACCTTTATTAGCACAGATATTCCGATTGGTATGAGGGTTAAGGATATGATCTCTCAAGATCCCTACTCTTGGCATATCCCTACCGTTACATGTTTGTTTGGGGGAGCTTCTTCGGCGTATTCTTTCCATTCCGCTCATCCCTGGGCTTACAGCTGATTCGAGATTATGGCGGAGATCTTGCCTTTCTAGAGCTCCCACTAGGGACCTTATGAAGGAACTTGGACCTCAGCTGCAGGGCACGAGGGATGCTGCGTGGATTTGGAAGCTTCCCACTCATCCAGGGTTCAGCTTTTCATATGGAAGCTTCTTTGGGACTCTTTACCTACTTGTTCTCTACTCTCTGAGAGGGGGCTGGCCATTCAGGCGACTTGCCCTCTGTGTGGACAGGAGGATGAGACCATTGACCACGCCATCTTCACTTGCCCCCGTGCAATCTGGATCTGGTCGAGAATGGATTATCTTTGTAGAGTGGATGTCTTGGGCTCTTCGCGGTCTTCTTTCCTTCTTGATCTCCGGAGGGCCACCCAGCACCAGAGCGCTCTGTGGACTACTACTGCCTATCAGATATGGTTATCTAGGAACCAGCTTATCTTCACTAATGATGCTATCTCTTCTCAAAGGATTGTGCGGAGGGCTAGACTTCTTTCCAGGAATTTGCTCTCCATCGTAATGTTGTTGATTTTGACATCTCTGGCCACTGGGGTTCCCCTGCTACTTCTGTAGCGAATCAGCGTGGGATTNGATGTTTTCAAATAGATGAGAGCGCAGGTAATTTGGAACATCATGGCCCAATTGACCATCAAAAATAGCAAACAAGCCCAACTCATTATCACCCACTTTTTTAAATTCTGCCACTAGATAGTCCTCCATTGGGTGACTTGATTTCCCTTCACCAAGTGATATCCATGTCTGATATGCTTGCCTGACATCTTGCACTTCCCTTTTCCAGTTTCGGATGCAGATGAACCAAACCCAGCCTTAACCTGAAAGAATAATACAAACCCCTAAGTAAATCATACTTCCCATCCATAAGAAAATTTAAGGATTAAAACTTTGAAAATATCAGAAAATAACATATGAGCACATCTACAATAGCGCATATATATATATATATATATATGCTCCAAGTAAGATTTTACACACTACTATGAATACATTAAACATCCTGAATCATATTTATAAACAATAATTAGCGTGGAACAGAACAGTGAACAGATTGTCAATACCATAACATGCTAGAAAGTATAACAATATATTCCTACAAGCAAATAAAATATAGTAAAATATGAAAATTGCTGAAAAACCGTGATATCACATCTTCCAAACTCATAAAAAGGACCTTTTTTTTTTAAATACAAAATAAAAAAATCATAAAGCGTAGTTCCTTTACATACACAAACAGAACTTAAAGAGAAACACATCTTGAGGACCTTCTACTTTGTGGAGCAGTCTACGGAGAAGAGGGGAAAGTTTGAGGAGAGGAATAAGAAGAAGAGAGGGAACCTCATCATGGCACACTGGAGCAGTAATTGAATCTGCACTTGGCTCCCGTAAGTTATGACAGCAGGAAATGTTATATTGACACAATGAGTCTTCTTCTCGTTTCTTGTATGACACCTAACCTTCATTGGGCACAACTAATATATGGGCTAGAGATTCAGTTCAGAATTGTCTCATATCAGCTTGCATCAAAGCATGCTGCACCAGAATGTTGTCATAACTTACGACGCTATGTTTATCCTTTAATGAAATGGATCTAAAGCCATGCGAATTATTTGCCTTAAGTAGAAATAATCAAAGCACAACAATTTATCCTTTGATGACAGTTTTGCTGTTTTAACCTAAATAAATCGAGTCGTTTTTATAACTAGTGCAATTTTGCACCAGTTTTACGGTTAAGGGGTGGGTTTCAAAGAAATTGCAAGAAAGGTGTTAAAGGGAAAAACGTCATTTCAAATGGCGTTTTCCCGGTGCCATTTCAGCTCCCAAACATCGGCCATGTCAGCCAAGGGGCTGACATGGAAAACCATGAAATCGCCACTTGATGTGGCGATTTCACAACAAGTGAAATCGCCACATCATGTGGCGATTTCACTTGGTGAAGTCGCCACATCTTGTGGCGACTTCACTTGGGTGAAGTCGCCACATCATGTGGCGACTTAACTTGGGTGAAGTCGCCACATGATGTGGCGTTTTTCTCCCAGACTTTAAACCCGCGGCTGGGCCCTCTTCTCTTCTTCTTCTTCTTCCTCCTTCTCCCAGCCGTCCGCCTTCTTCCAGCGTCCTGGTCAGCGACAAGCGGAGCTCCTCTGTCCCGGCAAGCTCCCACTTCTTCCTCCTCTTACCTTTCATCACCCTCGCCTTCCCGATCATTAACTGCAGTGAGTATTTAAAATATTTTTTGATAACCACAAATACCATGCCCTAACTATCTTTGCATCATATTCGTTAATTCGTTTAATGTGCTAGGCTATTAAAGTAAATGCAACTAGTTACTCAGATGCTGATTTTATTGATCATATAGATGATAAAATAACATTTAAAGTTATATATTATGATGGATTTATAGGCGTATACATAAGAGGCTTGATAATTTTTTATCACCCTTTATTTCAGATGGAAACTGTACGTGTTTCGTTATATTATGATGGATCAATTGAACATGGCGGCCAAGAAGGGATACATTATAATCAACCTCCACGTAAATGTTTAAAATTGAGCACGGGAACACGCTTTGCTGAGTTAGTTGATCAAGTACATACAGCTCTAACAATTTCAGTACAGAGATATGTCATCAGAATGATGTGGAGATCTCCGACATTGAATCAAAAATATGTGCTTCTTCCAATTGAGGACGACGACGATGTGGAGCACATGTTGACATTTCCCTCGAAGTATCCTGAATATCGGTGTATTGAAGTCTATGTTTTAAGGGATAATGTTGCAGAGCCATATATTGTTGGTCATGTAGAGAATGTTTATAACAATTCTCCTATAGCCCAGCAGCAGGAACAAGTTAGGACTCCTGCTGATTTTCCAATGATTGAGGAATTTATGCCATCATTGCAGAGTGATGATGTGATAAACAGTCAGTGTAATATGGATAGTCGGGGAATGGAGTCAGACGAGAGTGCAGATGATGACTATTGGCCTGAACATGATAACTCAGATGAAGAGTCAATGAAGATGAAGAGTCATATGGAGATGATATAGTTCATGAGACGGGCTTTAGTTCCAATCCTACATATAGTCAAGCAGAACATATTCCAACCCAGGTACATGATCACCAAGCCTTTGCAGATGAACAAGTTCCAGAATTTTATGATGAGTTGAATTTGCATGATGGTGGATGTGTTAGTACTCCGAGAGAGTTACCCTTCAACTCCCAATTTTGGGATCCATCAATTACTGAGTTTGCTAAAGGATTATTATTTAATAGTAAAGATGAACTCAAAAGAGCATGTGACATGTATCACATCAAGAAGCATCGCACATATAATGTAGTGGAGTCGAAAAAACTGTTCTGGTCTGTGAGATGTGCCTCTTCAAGTACTACCCAACGGTGTCCGTGGAGGTTGCGTGCTACTAAGTTGAAGAAGCATGGTTTTTTGAGATCACAAGGTTTGAAGGGCCGCACACTTGTTTATTCAGTAATTTAACTCGGGATAACAAACATATTACTTCTCGAGTTATTAGCTATGCTGTTCGACACATTGTGGAGAAAGATCCAAGTGTGAATATTGAAGCTGTTATAGCAACCATTGCAGAACAATTTCACTATACAGTGTCATATTCGAAAGCATGGCGTGGAAAGCAGAGGGCATTGATTGATATATTTGGTGAGTGGGAACCATCATATGCATAGCTTCCTAGATACATGCTTGCACTGCAGAATGCTAACCCTGGAACAGTTGTATGTTGGGATTTCTACAGTGAAGCAAGTTCATCTGAACGTGTCCTGAATTATGTATTCTGGGCATTTCAACCATCTGTTGAGGGGTTTCGGTATTGTCGCCCAGTGATTTCTATAGATGGAACACATCTTTATGGAAAGTACCGGGGGAAGATGCTGATTGCGACAGGCACTGATGCTGATAATAGGATATTTCCACTGGCCTATGCAATTGTTGATGAAGAGTGTACAGCTAGCTGGAGCTGGTTTTGCTGAGGCTTAGGAGGCATGTTGTGAAAGATAGAAATGGCATTTGTCTTATATCTGACCGACACCCAGGTATACTGAGTGCCATAGCTGATAATCTAATTGGATGGGCTCCACCAAGAGCGTATCATCGATATTGTTTGAGACATGTTTGCAGTAATTTTAACTCGAGATTCTCAAATGTTCAGTTGAAAAGAGCAGTCTGGAAAGCAGGGAGTGAACATCAACTTCGGAAGTTTAACTTTCTTATGGAAAGGATTAAAACAATCAATGCAGAAGCTTGGTCTTGGCTATCGGACTTAGAGCCGGAGAAGTGGACATTGGTACATGATGGGGGCTTTCGCTACGGAACATTGACAACCAATCTCTCGGAGGTTTTTAATTGCGTGTTGAGGGGACCTAGAAATGTGCCAATTACTGCGTGTGTACAGATGACATTTCGTCGTCTCGTTAAATACTTCAACACCAGACGCGCAGAAGCCTTAAGGTATGTACAAGAGAACCCTAACAACCTTTTCACTCCTCAGATTTCGATTAAGGTTGCTGAAGGTCAGGCCAAAGCTAATGAGCATAGAGTAACGAGATACAACATGCAAAGAGCTACTTATGAGGTCGTGACTAGGAGGTTCAGTGAAGCTCTCAGGGGTGGAGGCAACGTTCAGACTGTTTCTCTTAGTGACGTAATTGTTCATGTGGGAAGTGGACACTATATAAATATCCATGTACACATGTGTTAGCAGTGTGCCAGGAGATTGGCATGGACTCAGCGCATTTTGTTGATGAAGTATATAGTATTCGCTCCTACATTTCTGCATGGGGTGGAGAGTTCAATCCGGTTCCACATGAAGACTACTGGTTGCAAACACCGATCACGTGCTTACCTGATCGGGGTCGTCTTAGGCCGAAGAAAAGAGGAAAGCCAAAGTCAACTCGGATCCGCAACGAGATGGACGAGGTTCAGCCTAGAAGAACGACTCGATGTTCTATTTGCAAGCAAACGGGTCATTCAAGACGCCGTTGTCATAATGTAACTGGTGGTCCTTCAGGATCGTAAATTTATGTACTCTTGAAGTAAAACTGTCATTTTTGTACTCTTGAAGTAAAACTGTCATTTTTGTGCCTGTTATGTACTTCTCTCCGGAACAAGACTATATATTGCTGCATTAATGACGTGACTTTCTTTTTTAATGATTAGCATTTGATGATGTGACTTTCTATTGAGTTTCGGTATATTTTTTATTGAGTTTCGGTAACGTTTCGGTCGAGTTTCGATTGAGTTTCGATTGAGTTTCGGTTGAGTTTCGGTCGAGTTTCGATTTACGATTGATATATGTCTATTTCGCAATTGGGCGTCAGGGAAATGCACAAAAAATTTCAGACTGAAATGTGTTTCCGTGGGGGGAGGGTTGGGGTGGGTTTGCTGAATTTGAAGTGGCCCAAAGGATGTGCCCTCTGTTTGGAACTGTGAGAAAATCGCCACTTGGATTGGCGATTTCAGGGCTGAAATCGCCAATACAAGTGCCGATTTCATTGTTGGAAAACGAAATGGTTAGAAATCGCCATTTGGAATGGCGATTTCAACCATCTGAAATCGCCATTTGGAATGGCGATTTCAATGCCATCTGAAATCGCCATTCCAAATGGCGATTTCAAATGGCATCTGAAATCGCCATTCCAAATGGCGATTTCAAATGGCATCTGAAATCGCCATTTGGACTGCCGACTGCCGATTACAAGGCCACCTGAAATCGCCATTTGGAGTGGCGATTTCAGGGTTGAAATTCGCCACTCTAAGTGGCGATTTTCTCCCAGACCCTCCACCCGTGAACTACTGATCTTTCAGATCTTTCAGCCTGCAAAATAACAACAATCACATCCAAAATAATGAATTCCAAT
Source organism: Calamus simplicifolius (assembly GCA_900491605.1). NCBI lineage: Eukaryota > Viridiplantae > Streptophyta > Magnoliopsida > Arecales > Arecaceae > Calamus > Calamus simplicifolius. The sequence continues at coordinate 41,111 of UESW01002671.1, read as the reverse complement.
AGGGGAAAAGAAATTTTAAATTAGAGCGAATTAAAAGGAAACCAACTGACTTACAGTATGCTGAAAATGAAAAAAACAAACAAGTCGACCGAAACTCAACCGAATCTTGAGCGAAACAAAACTCGACCGAAACTTGATCGAAACTCGACTGAAACTCGATCGATACTCGACCGAAACTCGATCGAAAGTTGAATGAAACTCCACTAAAACTGACCAAGCGCAACAAAAGTAAATGCCGTTCATGACAAAAAGATAATACATTTCAACAACACATTCTTATAAAAATTAAAATTTCCAGATACATTTCAAAATAGAACTTTTACATCAGTTAGTTAAAGTACAAAAATCTATTAAACCTAGGTTCCACATCCTCGTCTAGGAGGTCGGCGAATGCGTCCAGTCCGTCGCCTATATGTCGCCAATGGTATGGGATCCTCATCAATCACCTGAGATACCCCCTCTTGCGTCGGTATCAAGGTAGGATGGAAAACATCATGCATAGCAGCGTCCAAGTGTGACTGGGAGACATCAGCATCCTCACAGATCTCGGCAATGTCCGCATCAACAATGTCATCAATGCGACAGATCTCGGCAATGTCCGTACCCTCCCCGGCGTCCCTCCTCTGCGAATACTCGTGTGGTAATGGAGAACGCATGTAAGAAGGCGATGGGGTATAGTGAAATGTCTCCATCATCTTATCAACATCGGCTCGTGTGGACTCCGGGACCTCCGGGTACAGTGTTGAAGTAGCTGTGCTACGAACATGCCGATGCCCGACCACTGACAATGTACCATGAGCCATTGCCGTCGCGCTTCTCAAAATATTTAGCCGCTCATCGTCCACTGGGGCGGCTACAGCCCGCTCGAGCTCAACTGTCAGTTGTTGAAACCTCTCATGCTGCATATAATATGACAACAAGAATTTATATGAAAGCTTATGAAGTTGAAAGAAAAAGAGACCCAAACAAATTTATAAAATAGTACCAGAAACTCAAATGAAGTGCCTTCCCCTTCGTAGCCCCTTGTACTGTACTCAGAACGGCCTACACATATTCGAGTGATGCTCCTAAACCAAGCCATATAATCGGGTGTGCATGGGAGTCCTGCTACTATAGGCTCTCCCATAATCAGATGCTGACGCCGTGCATTCCATGTTTGAATATAGCTCCCGTGCACAGCGTCCCATGATGCATTTGACCTCCCTCGTCTATCAATCTGATGAAGATGTGTTGAAGTATCGCACGGACATGGAATCGATTGCCGACATCCAAATTGACGAAGCACACGGTCCGGCAAATGCCACTCAACTACATCAAAACATATCAGCGGGATCCGTGCCATCCAAATATCAGAACTTACCAAGCAGCTTGGAGGTAAAATAGAGATAACTGCTGCCGAGTAAGGACACCATAAGAACTGCATAGAAAATATCTAATTAAACCTTAACTAACATAATGAATCGATATAATTGAATTCCATATTGCAAAATGACATACCCGTTGCTCACTATCATCCAACACATCCAACTGGTCCCTATAAGCACGTAGTGTATGCGTTGGAATATTTTTCATGTTATATCTAACGTGCCATCTAAACCCCCACGGTGCACCTAAGTGCCAATCATCATCAGCATCCGAAGGTCTCGCCTCCGGAATCTCGAGTCTCGTGGGATGGAAAATAGGAAATCGTTCCCATGCCCAAATCTGCATGTTTGGATAATTTAAAATGTTAATTAACAATAAAAATTACCTCGATCTCAAACATTAGAATAAAGTGTTTACCTGTAGCAATGGAAGATATCCTCCGATATCAGACTGAGTAGGGCTCGTAGCTCGACACAGTGCTCTATATAAACCAGCCAGCATTGCCGAACCCCAGCTAAGAGCGGCAAATGCCTCCAAGTCTTCCAGAAATGGCACATACATCAACTTAACTAAATTACCAGAGGTATCTGGAAGAATAACTCCACCAATGATTCGAAGAAGTTGCCCCCTCACGAACTGCTGGATAACCTCATCATCCACATCTTCATCCAAGTGAAGGTCGCGATAGAATTGATCGAAGAATGCCAATCGAAAACGACCTTTTGGAAATGCTTTGCCAGGAGGCTCAACACCAAATAGCCTTCCAAATATAGCCTGCCACTCCGGAATAGTATGGCGAGGATCTAACCCAGTAACAGCAGAACCATCAATCCGAAGGCTACTCAAAATACTCACATCCTGTAATGTAACGGTCGCCTCACCAAAAGGTAGATGGAATGTGTGGGTCTCTTGACGCCATCTCTCTACTAGTGCAGAAATAAGACCAACATCCAGTCGAATCTGACCAATCCTATATATGCCAAACATGCCGACATGATCTAAATAATACTGTACTCGTGGGTGCGACATTCCCGGTGTCTCTCTCCATATACGTGCGTCATGACGACGACATCTAAGAACCGGTAACTCCTGACAAAAAATAAATTAAATGATACATCCGCATTAACATAAACAAATGTCAATTATTTAAGGACTGTCGATCAATACATACCTCGCCCTGAAATATATTCGTTGATCTATGCATCTCTTGCAAAGTTAGAACAGTAGGATCACGAGGCCCTGAATCTAAGACATTATGAGCCATGTCTGACATAACAAGGTAAAAGAACTATTAGCTGAGGGTATATCTCATTGCATCAATGTGTTTATAAAACACTTCTACATTAATACCCTTGTGCACCCCTATAAATGTAATTTAATTAGCATAAGGTAAACAACTTAACATCTATGCAAAGATCATAAGAACAATTTGGACAGCTTCTATGATAGTCAACAACAGATGTATGGCAACTGTCACTGTTGATATGGCGAGGCAAGTATAATATTAATATTAGTGAAGAAACAAAACTACAATCAGCTAATAGTTGTCATTCAGCACCAGATAACACCCAGAATAGTATTCTGATATATTAAGCATGCATCACAAGTATTACATAAACTAATCTAAAATAAGATTTTCTATTATCAAAAACTATCAGGGAGCCAATGTGTAGGCATGGATTTGTAATGGGAAAGTTCAGTAACATATAAATAAAGCAAAAACAGGACCAAATTGCAGTCCAAAAATTCTTGACAAAGGATCCTAAAATGTGGAAGAAAAAAAAACCAAAATGTAAACCTTCTAGGATTTTGACTGACAGCCTGTACCAGTTCGTGCCAGCCAGCACATAATATGCCATGCCGGTATCCACTAAGAGCACACAACACTGGATTGGCACAAGAGAGGAGGAAGAAGGTGGATGGCAGCTTACTTGTAAAATATACCGGGAGCAAATGCAGCAAGAGAGAAGAGGAGGAAGAAGATCCGGCAGCAAGAGAGAAGAGGAGGAAGAAAATTTTGGACGGCTGGGAGAAGGAGGAAGAAAAAGGCGTCCGGCTGGGAGAAAGAAGGAGGAAGAGAGGGCAGCCGCGGGATAATAAAGCCTGGGAGAAAAACGCCACATCATGTGGCGACTTCACCCAAGTGAAGTCGCCACGTGATGTGGCGACTTCACCCAAGTGAAGTCGCCACATCATGTGGCGACTTCACCCAAGTGAAATCGTCACATGATGTGGCGATTTCACTTCTTGTGAAATCGCCACACCATGTGGCGATTTCATGGTTTTCCATGTCAGCTCCAGAGCTGACATGGCCGAGGTTTGGGAGCCGAAATGGCACCGGGAAAACGCCATTTGAAATGGCGTTTTTCCCTTTAACACCTCCCTTGCAATATCTTTTAAACCCACCCCTTAACCGTAAAACCGGTGCAAAAATGCACCGGTTATAAAAACGACTCAAATAAATCACCACCTCTACATAACCATAAATGAACTGTGTTTTCTTTCCATTCTTTTCCTAGATGCATAAGGAATATAGGCTTTGGCAAGTCAGGACAACAATAGTTCACAGAAAATCTTGCAGGAATCAATTCCCCCCGATCTGCCTAACACTTAATCAACGTACTTTCATCTTGTTCAAGATCTCTCTTCCCGTCATTATGATTAACGATTTCTCCCGCTGCGACCGCTGTTCGATGCCAAGAATAAATTAAACACCAAATTTTTGCTCGCTAAAATTAAACAAAAGAAGTCAGGCAAGAAGAAGAACCTTATATCGTTGAGAGAGGATGAAGTGGGAAAAAGAAAGACCTAAGTGTGGATTGGATGATTAAAAAAGAGATGTGGTTCGCGGTCTCCGAGGGGACGGTGGCCGCTTTTTGTGAACAGAGCTGGATTAGCAAAATCGCCGGATACCGACACGTTGCTTGCTTCGTCCTTTTGTTTTGTTCTGATCTTTAATGTTATTATTATGATTATTATTTTTATTGCTGGGTTTTTGGGGGTTTTGATCGAGTCTACGGCGTGCAGGGAGGGCCGCTACCAAGCGACGACCGGGGGAACGACGTCACCCGCTCGCCGGGCCGCGGGCTCCGCGTGGATGGACCAGACCCTATTGACTTATTGCCAAGTGCTTAAGCCAAGTCGCATCAAGATGCTGGCATCCATCACGATGGATGGCCATGGTGCGGTCTTGTACGATGGATGGCCATGGTGCGGTCTGGTGTGAAATGACGCGACTCTTTAAGCATGTGTACGTCAACTAACAGAAGTCTAGGTATTATTATAAAATTAATTTTTTGTTTTTAACCTACTCTTTTGCAACCACTGGTCTTCATATTTTAGACCACTATAATTTCTCATCTCAGTCTCAACAAGTTCAATAAAATAAATAAAACCTGTTCCCAGCTGTGATACCTTAGCATCTTGAAATGCAAATAGTTCATATTGTCATACCTTAACACATCTTGAAATTAAAATAATTCATATTCGCAACAAGGGAACTTCCATGAGCATGATGCAAACTGGCTACACTTCACGTGATTATCTGAAGAGCTGCGATCAACTTTTATTCTTGAACTACTTATAATCCGCGTGTCCTCGAATTTCTCTCTTGTCTACAAAGAAGAGATTCTAGTTACACATTGTGGAGTTAGACTGGTTCAAGCAGTCTTGAACAAATATTACAAGCAATCATCTCATATGGAAGGCATGCCGCCTTTCTCCTCTTCGATTCACGCGCAGCTCTGGTGACTTTGGCTTTGTTGTTTCCTTGGCTGACCTGCCAATTGAAAGAAAAAAAAAAAATTGACGCCAACGCATGATGTGATAGGTGTATATATATATATATATATATAGAGAGAGACAAGATAAATGCTGCATGAATAAATTAAAATGATTTCATAAACAAGATTGCTCACCTTTGTGGAAGGAATGGATTGTCAAACTTTGGAAGTGGCCTTGCATGGGGCACCATTGTCCTCCTCAACTGTTTCACTGCCTTCTCTTCTTCAATCTACGCCAGTTGCAACCATTTTTTAACAGCAAGCATTGCCATCATGAACCAAAGCACCAAGCAAACATCAGGAAATCTAATAACTTATGAAATTCTTACCAGTTTTGCTGTTTCATATTCGTCTCTCATTCTCTTATACATCATTTCTTTCTCCTTTATCTGCATCAAGAGTAAAAGAAATATTGAGATCGGAATAAGCATTACCCTTGAGCATCAATATATATTTGCAAGGCAACATATAAGATAAATAAGAAATGAGAGCGTATACATTTACTGTTTACATAAACAAATACAAATCATTCCATAAATGTTATATACATCATTTCTTTCTCCTTTATCTGCATCAAGAGTAAAAGAAATATTGAGATCGAAATATGCATTACCCTTCAGCATCAATATATATTTGCAAGGCAACATCTAAGATAAATAAGAAATGAGAGTGTATACATTTACTGTTTACATAAACAAATACAAATCATTCCATAAATGTTCTATACATCATTTCTTTCTCCTTTATCTGCATCAAGAGTAAAAGAAATATTAAGATCAGAATAAGCATTACCCTTGAGCATCAATATATATTTGCAAGGCAACATCTAAGATAAATAAGAAATGAAGCGTATACATTTACTGTTTACATAAACAAATACAAATCATTCCATAAATGTTCTATACCTTCTTATCAAACTCTGATCTCTGCACGGCCCTATCATCTGCATGGAGTACAAACCCCTGGACTTCAGTAAGAGGCTTCCTTTCTCTTTCTGCTAGTGGAATAGGGTCACTGTCGCAACATTACAAACAAGAATTCAGTTTTTCTTTCCAACGTATGCATGAAAACTGAGGATGAAATTACTGGCATTCATTTTTCTAAAAAAAAATGCTGATATTTACTCTCTCATGATCGGTTGTGCTTTAAATACTCTCTTTTGTGCTTCTTCTCTTTTTATCCGTTCCCCATCTTCCAGCTTCCTCTTCATCTCCTCTTCGTGCCTCACTAAGCTCTCCAATTGAAAAGCCTCAGGCTTTGTGCACTGCTTAGGCTCTGGTTTTGAAGGCATCTAAATATATAAAAGAAGATAAATAAATGCATGAAAAACAAATAGGCACGTGTAGAAAACTGCTTGCAAGTCATCAGACAAAGATTATGTTTTTTACCACTGGATAGTCTGTAGTGTACGGATATGGGTTAGCCTTGGGAATCTTGGCTCTCTCCTCTTCCAATTGTTTCTGAAAAATCTGAACTGCAAATTGCCTCTGTTTTTCACATCCTCGCTCCTAAAAGAAATGCAGAACCAAATGGCAAGGTGAGTTGTTATTTGAATTCAAAATGAGAATACAAACAGTAAGAATAATGCACATTCCCACGCACCTCTGTTTTAAGATGAAAAGGATTTGGTATTGTGATTCTATTAACTTCTTGCTTGTGAGAAGATTTGGAATGCAGTGAGAGCTGAAAGAAAGAGTTGTAATCAACTAAAAAAAAAAGGATGAAGGGTCCTTCCATATATAGCAAGTGTAACTTGGAAACACTGATGTCTACCTTGTCAAAGAGATCCACCACACTTGCAGAAGGACCCAATCTGTCATTTGTTGCAAAATGGAATTCTTGGGGGGTTGTTATTTGGGGCTTTGGATTGGAAAGCAAGCCAATATCCCCTCTGCTCTCAAGTATCTGCACGATTTTTTTGGATAATGGTTAGTGAACAACTTATAAATACATGAATATATATAGAACAGCAATTAAAGACCTTTTTATTAAGTGGTCGGGCCTTGAACTTTGGAATCTTTTCAAGTTCCTCCAGCTCCAATTCTTGAGAACTTTTCACTCTATAATAGACGAAACGTTTTGAGAAATGCACTAGATTTGACATGACTAAAAGTTTCTAATTAGCAGAAAATCAAAATTCAATAGTAAACCAACTGTGAAAAAGAAAATAATGCATACTTTGGAGGCCGTGCTCGTAGCGATGTTTCAAGAAGGGGTGGCCTTGGTTCGGTAAGTTTAAAGGGTTTGCTCTGATTCTGTCACAGAAAAATGGTATTTTTTTCTGTAATATTGGAAAACTAAATGGCTAAAAAATCATGACTGTGAAATGCAATAGTTCTACCTCGGTGGAAGCATCTACTGATGAGACTATTGATGACGTTTCAGCATGCTGATTCTTTCTCTCCATTGTCTTCAAATGGAATTCCTGTGCAAAAGAGAATTAGTGTGCTAGGATAACTGGCTTCTTAGCAGCCAATGGGCCATCAAGCAATATAGTCACCTGAAACTCAGATGGTTGGGGAACCGTTCTGGCCAATACAGGGAGTAAAGGTGCCTCTAGAATCTGTCAAGTGAAAAATAAAAATGTAAGAATAATCTTCAGAGGCCATAATAGCAAAACAAATGAACAGAAATAATGAAGCCAAGCCAACCTTCTTGTTTACAGGCCTAGCTTTGAACTTAGGAATCTTTGCCAACATCTCTTCCTCTAGCTCTGCAGAGCTCTTCACCCTCATTGCACGAACTCGGTGTGCTGTCTCAAGTGCTGGCTCCTTTGGTCTTGTCAAGGTAAGTTTAGCCCTCCTTTGAATCATTGAAGCTGTGTCATCCTGTACAGTCCAAGCATATAAAATTATGAGCTTCCATTGAGACAGCTACTGAGATCATCTAAATATTCAGCTGGAAGTACAAACAAATGGCGTTTAGCTTAAGATTGCAAGAGGGAACTTAAAGCATCAAAGATATGTTTTCTCTAAGGTCCACTGCAGGATATTCGTCATGCCAAAAAGACTCAGATTAGTGCAAACTTAGATGTAGTTGAGTTGAGTTGAGTTGTAATTAAAAAATAGAGATTAAGTATGCAGTTACCTCTTGTGTGCACAGTATTTATCTCAAATGACCAAAAAAAAAAAAAAGCAAGAAAACATGACCCAAAAAAGGAGAAAAGGCGGGAAAGAATCAACTGTGATCTAACATGGTTGTTAAAAGCTGATAAAAATAAATAACAAGGAGGAAGCAAAATTAATTAAGTTAGGTTGCTTGAAATGAAGATGTCCTACAATGCTTCTATATTAAAAACAAATTAATTTTAAAAGATAAGGCAAAGTTGAAAACTAACATGTGAAAGTGATCTATTCTGAGGGAGATCTAAGTCTCTAGTCCTTGACTGGAACTTTTTAACCACCTCTGCTGCAGACAGGAATGGAGTCACTTCCTGTTTCAAAACATACATAACTGTGAGTTCAAAGTTCAAAGTAGTACTGCATCATCAGGCTGTGCCTGCAGATTGATGTGCTACATGTTACAAAAATATGTCATATCAACATACCTTCCGTAGTGATGGGTCTTCATGACTCCCTCTAGCAGCAGCTGAAGATATGTCAGTGGAAGCAGTTGAACCTGGTCTTGATTTGTGGGGCAACGCTTTGGTTTTGACATTGTGTATCTGAGGATTACAGCATTAACTAAATTCTCATCAACAAGAGAGTGGAAAACTAAAAGTTCCAAAGTTGATAGAAAAGGTAGTCAAAATAACTACCTGTCTGGATCTTCCATCATCCAGCTTTTGCCTCTTTATGGCTTGATGTTCTTTTGAGGCGGAAGCTTCAATAGCTGTGTCCAAAGTTAGTATAAGAGATTAATCAATATGGAAGTATCACAATTACTGGCCAAAAGATGGGAAAAAGAAAGATGGGAAAAAGAAAGATTGTCTAAAAGCTATGGTTATTTCTACCTCTAACTCTTGTCCCATTTGACAAAGAAGGAACGGGGAACTCAAAAGAAGGGATTTCTTCCTTGCTCAAACTTGCCGCTGGAGCTAAGGAGGCAGTGCTCTCATCACCCAAGGGTAAACTGCAACCGGTAAATAAAATAGTGAAATTAAGTTAGACTGGTTTGGAATTTTGAGTTGGGAATAGTAAATTAGATTGGAAAATGCTTGGAAACAAGAACCTTTTCTCTTCTTGAGGGAGACTGCTATCTTCACTAGGCTTAACCTCAGAAATCTGAAAGCCATGATAGTCAATTAAATTTAAAACTAGAATGTAAAATGTAATCTCTTTAAAAGAAAACTTCCAACTTACAAACTCAAGGGAGTTCTTTCCATTCTCTACTTCTTGCTGTTGGCTTGCATTAACTTCTGTAGAGATATCTAGTTCCTGCTCATGTCTGGACAGATGAAAAGAAGAGAATTTGCAGGTTAAGATAGGATAGATCAAGAGTAATAGGAAGAGAAATGGAGAGCTTGTCTATAAACATCAAATAATGATACCCTAAAAGCTGAAGGTAAACTAGCCCACCTGATATCGTTATCTGCCGATACCATCGGATTGTCTCTTTGATTACTACCTTCTTCTGCTGGTGCTGATTCCTACCATTAAGTAAAATAAAGGCAGAAGGAACAAGTTGTGAGACGTCTGACTTAATTCGCCTAATCAAAAAGAGGGAAAATGACGGACTGGATAAGAATCACCTTTGGCACTTGATCTACGTTCCCAAAGTCGCAGAGAGTCTCCATCTTAATGGATCTGCGCTCTTTGATTTTCGGCATGAAAGCTAATCCAATAGAAGCTAACAGAATTAAACCCAAAATTCCAATTCGAAGCAGAAACCATAAAACAAGAAGACGAGAATCCAAAGAATGACCCCCATATTCCTGAACCAAGAAACCAGGTAAATAAAAAAAAAAAACTTAATTCCCTAAGATCTCTTACTACGAAGAAGACACCTTTCCCAGAGATCATAACCACAAAACCCTAGACCCACAAGGACCCCGGTAAAAAATTATGGATTCTTCACACCAAGGTTGCGGAACTTGGCGTGAATAAAGATAGCGAATAAAGATCCTCTTTTTTCCCACCGTTAGAGATACAAACAAAAGAAAAAAAAAAAGGAGGAGAAATCAGTGAGAAACGTACGAGAGGGGGCATAGCTGAGGGAGGTCTCGAACCAGGGCTCGGCTCTACGAACCTCCTCTTCGGTCTCGTCGTTTATGAAATCAAAGAACCGAGGCGCACAGAATTCATAGGCTTCGTCTATGAGGATATCCACGCCGCCTCCTGCTTCTCCGTTCGGATCGTTCGCCATGGGAATCCTCCCTTCTTCCTTCTAAATCTCAGGGGAACCAGAAGGGACTTCTAGGGTTAACGCGCGAGGATATTTGGAAAGAATAAAAAAAAAAGAAAGGATTATATTTTTTTTGAACAGAAGGAAGGAAAAAAAAAGAAATTTTTTTTTTTGACAATTACGACTTTTTTTCCTTTTTTCCTTTCCCTCTTCTTCGTTCCCTTCCATCCAAACAGCTAGGGTTTTAGGGAGAGGGAGAGAATGGCACGCGCTTCGTTGGATTTTCTTTCGTTGGAGCCGATATTTGGAAAGAAGGCTCGGCGAGGATGAACTGTATAAATCCAACGGTCGGAAAATTTGAAAAGGCCGGGGGCGGCCTGAAAGGAAGTGGGCTACGGTGGGGAGATGGATCGGCAATCGACGGGTTTAACGGCTATAAAGTGGGGCCATTTCGACCCCTCTCGACCACCCGTCACCTACTTCAAGGCTCCAAGCCTCCAACTCCCGTCGGGATGACGAAGATAAAAGAAAAGTCTTGCCACTGGGAGGGTGCGGTGCAACAGGAGCCGCACCAAATTCAATGCCGCAGAAATTGTATTATACTTGGTAATTGGTTCGAGACATTTATGCACATTAACTAAAAATAAAAAAAAAATTTATTCTTGAGGCACCCTGCGCTATTATCGGAGCTGATCCGTATGAGCTGTATTGCCTTAGATGCAAAACATTTTTTTTAAAAAAATAATAAAAATGGGCTAATATTACAAGGCCCATTTGAAGTCACTTCTTCTCGTTAAGGACCGCAAAAGTATAAGGAATCAGGCCTAGAGAAGGTTGATTGAAGCTTAGAGAGAGAAAATTTATGATTTTAAAAGGTTTTTTCTATCCACAAGAGAAGAAGCCTATAATTTTGAAGTAACATTAGTTATAAATATTTGGACTAGCTAGAGCTTAAAATTGTCTCAAATTAGATGTAGGAAAAGGAAGCTAAAGAGATGACTTATCATGCTATATCAAGTAAAAATAAACAATTAGCCACTTGAATGAAAGTAAAGAGGGACGCGAAAGCCTTGAGGATGGCAGAATTATTGTGGAGAAGGTCTAGATAGTCTCCAAGTGGTAGTTGAAGTAGGTGAGACTTTCAAGATCATAAAACAAGAAATAAAAAAGGATAACTGAAATTGTGCCCTGCTTAGCCATCTACTTGCAAATGAATACTTTCAAATTACATTATTTTAGTAACCATTCAAAGATTGAATGCACGAGCTGCATTGCCTCCTCCGATGCACAAAGACTTTTTGAAGATAATAAAAATGGGCCAATATTACAAGGCTTATTTGGAGTCCACTTCTTTTCGTTTGGGCTTTTGTTGCCGATGTTGCTACTGTTATGATTGCAAAAGTGCAAGAACTCAAGCTTAAAGAAGGTTGGTTGGAGCTAAGGAAAGAATTTATGGTTTCAAGAGGTTTTTCCTATCCACGAGGGAAGAAGACTATTAGTTTGAAGTAACATTAGTCATAAATATTTGGACTGGAGCTTAAAATTGTCTCAAATTAGATATCGGAAAAGGAAGCTAAAGAAATGACTTATCATGCTACATAAGTACTTGCATACTGATCGATACTTATCTATCAAGTGAAAATAAATGGTTAGTCACCTGAATGAAATCCAGACGACAAGTAGAGAGGGATAGGAAAGCCTTGAGGATGGCAAAATTATTGTGGGGAAGGTCTAGATAGTCTTCGGGTGTTAGTTGAAGTATGTGGGACTTTCAAGGTCATGAAATAAGAAATAAAAAAGGATAACCGAAATTGTGCCCTGCTTAGCCATCCACTTAGAAATGAATACTTTTGAATTATATTATTTTAGTAATCATTCAATGATTGAAATGCATTTTTTTTGCACCAAAACTGCATGAGCTTTAAAACATGAGTTTATAATATCCTAGCATTATATATAGAAATAGACTTAGATAGATTTAATCATATTCGAATGTAGTTAATTTTGGGTTTAGTCATTTTTTTCATCCTTGAATTCATACACTTCACCAATCTTTAGGGTGCGTTTAGTGCATGACCAGGTAATCCTGAATAGTAATGTGGGTTACCTACAAGATAGGTTACCACTTGATAGATTATAAGTAATGTTGATTACTGTGTTTGGTATACACAGGTAATGCTACAATAATATTGATTATTGTGTTTGGTATAACAAATAGATTATCAGTCATATAACATCAAATTTCCAAAATACTCCTAAATTAAATTTATTAAAAATTTATATATTATTATATATTTGAATTTAAAAAAATTATATTTATAAATGATAATATTTAAAAATATATATATAAATGATATTTGAAGCGGCCGGGTGAGGATACGGGGGCCATCGATTTAAAGAAGTTTTACGGCGTTTGAAGACGGCCGTGGAACCGCTGGATAGCGGAGATCCACGATCGGACTCCGCGCGGAAGAGGTGTGGCTCAGGACCTTCGACACGAAGGTTTCGACGAGGTCAGTACAAGAGAATGTGAGTAGAGAGCGATCAAAGGAAGAAAGGATAATCTTTAAAATATAATTTATGAGATTACTATATCTCTGGTAATATGAATAACCATCCCTTTCTGTTGTAATCTAGATTAGCTCATCAAAGATAATCGGATTACAACTATAAGATAGATTGTCATTCAAAATACATACCAAATACAATTATCTGATAGGCCCCTTTTAAATTATCGATAATATGGATAGATTATCTGCTACCAAACGCCCCCTAAAGATGAAAAAAAATGAAAAGAATGGAGTAGCTCTGGAATCCGTGTAAATTTAAGGATGAAAAAAGATTAGATTCTGAACGTGGTATGTGTGTATTTTTGGATTTTGTGCGTATGTGGGGGAAGGGGGGTGTAGGGCTATAGAAGAGCAAGTCATCTTTTCCCAAAAAAAATCCACCTTGACTGTCTACCAAGGGCACCCAGACGATAATTGCATTGTCATGTTCCAATCTAATAGTAGAATTATTCTCAATATTTGTCTAGACTTTATCACACATTGAATGTTTAGCAAAGTTCTAGGGTTGCGTTTGGTGCATCATCAGCAATCCTAAATGGTAATATGAATTATCTATAAGATAGATTACCACTTGATAAAGTTGATTACTGTGTTTGATATACACAGATAATACAACAGTAATATTGATTACCATGTTTGGTATGACAAACAGATTTTTGATCATATAACATCAAATTTTCAAAATACCCCTAAATTAAATTTATTAAAAATTTATATATTATTATATATTTAATTTAAAAAAATTATATTTATAAATAATAAATTTAAAAAATTATATTTATAAATGATATTCGAAGCTACCGGTCGAAAGAAGTTTCGCGGTGTCCCGTGGGGCCGCTGGACCAAAGTTTCGCGGCATCCCGTAGGGCTGCTGGGCGGCAAAGATCCGTGGCTCAATTCTGCAAGAGAGGGTGTGGCTCGGAACCTTCAACATGAAGATTTCAGCGAGATCGGTAAAGAAGGATGCGAGTAGAGAGCTCGATTCTGCAGGAGAGAGTGTGGCTTGGGACCTTCGACATGGAGATTTCAGCGAGGTCGGTAGAGGAGGATGCGAGTAGAGAGCGATCAAATAAAAAATAATTTTATCCAAAAGTAATTTATCAGATTACCACATCTCTGATAATAATAGATAACCACCCCTTCCTTATTACTACAAGATAGATTATCATTCAAAACATGTACCAAAAATAGTTATCTGTGGAGCCATTTAAATTACCGGTAATCTAGATAAATTACCTGCTACCAAATGCCCTCTAAGAGTTGAATGTAAACTTTGTTGTTTCGTTTTGGGGGAAAAAAAAGCTCTATTGTCATAAAACAAGAGGGGCCTTAGAAGCAAACCATTATTCAAAGGGACCGGTTATCATATTTCTTTATATATATTCTTTTTAAAAATTAAACTTTAATTTTACTTATCAATGCCATCATTCTATGCCTTTAGCTCTTTGTCAATGTCTCTATGCCTTTTGACCTTGATATGGCTGATCATCTCCTCTGGGCGGTGTCATAACACCCTGCGCAATTTCCAGAATCAAATGATGTGATAGCTCGTTTTCGGGATGTTGGAATTCTTGTCCCCGTCCTTGGCTCCGGCCTCCAACTTTGGCCTCTGGCTCCGACCTTTGGTCGGGCCTCCAGCGTCGGCTCCGACCTCCGGCTCCGGCCTCCAGCGTCGGCTCCGGCCTCTGGCTCCGGCCTTTGGCTCCGGCCTCCAGTGCCGGCCCCGGAATACGGCTCCGACCTCCGGCTCCAACCTTTGGCTCAGGCCTCCAGCATCGGCTCCGACCTCCGGCTCCGGTCTTTGGCTCCGGCCTTCAGCGTCGGCTCCGGCATACGGCCCCGGTCTCTAGCTCCGGCCTCCAACGTGGCTCTGGCATACGGCTCTGGCTTCTAGCTCCGGCTTCGGTATTTGGCCCCGGCCTCCGGCTTCGGCTCCGACCTTAACTTGGTGCATCATTTTCATAAGTACAATAAAGCCCACCTCAGGTATTGAACCCCGAGCTTCGAGACATCCATTACCGTGTATCTCGCTCACTGAAATCACGGGCAGGTACTAGCATGCCCTGCAGTTACCGACATACATGGCGCCCATTCAGCAACGGCTTACCCACCTGCCGTTTGCGGAAGCTGATCCTAACAAGGAAGATTCGACGGTTCAAAACGGAATGGGGAAAAAGGAACCCCTGAGACAGGTATAAAAAGAGGGCCCCGAGCTCAGCCCGGGGGATCCTCTTCTTCTGGGAGAAAAATCCACACACACAACACATTCCTGATCGATAAGCTCACTGACTTGAGCATCGGAGGGTCCTTGCCGGAGTCACTGGCCCGAGGACTTCTTGCAGGTTTTCGAAGGAAGAAGACAACCTTTCCACCCCATTTGGAGGCCCTCGAAGATCTCAGCACACCCAACGCTCATCACAAGTGACTTGGCAGCATCAGATTGGTGCGCCAGGAAGGGGGTCACACACACGTGGAAGGCGAAAGTTCTTCCTGTGACCCACTGATTCTGCAAGGAAGACGATGGTGATAATGCGAGCTCAGGAAGCTTCCACCAGCCATGCCGCGAAACGCCTTCCGCGGGCTGAGTATCATCAATGGTTGGAGGAGCTTAGTCGCCGGATCGCTAACCCTCACGGGACGAACTACGATCACCGTCCCCCGCTCTCCCGCTGCATCATGGAGGAACCGGTCCCGCCCGGTTTCTATCTCCCCTAGTTGGACCCATATGACGGCACGACGGACCCTTTGGACCACCTGGAGAGCTACAAGGTTCTCATGCAGGTCCTGGGAGCAACAGACTCCCTTCTATGTGTTGCCTTTCCTGCCACCCTTCGTAAGGCGGCGCGTGCATGGTATTCTTGCCTGCCACCGCGCAACATCAATTCCTTCTGACAACTCGAGCGATCTTTCCTGGCCCACTTTGATGCGTGCCGAAAGATCCCACGAGTGGCTGATAGCTTATTCGATGTTCAGCAAAGGAGTGGCGAGACCCTGAAGGACTTCGTCGGCACTGGAGGTGTATAATTTGGATGATTCTGTAGCCACTTTGGCATTAAAGTGAGGACTTCGTCCTTCTAGGTTCACCTATTCCCTGGATAAGAAGCCTCCTAGTTCTTACGCCGAGCTTCTAAGCCGGGCGCAGAAGTACATTCGCACCGATGAGGCGGACTCTTCCAGGAGGGAAGCTGATAAGAGTTCCAGCAAGAAACCGGCATCCACGGAGCCTGCCGGGGCACGGTTCCGGAAGCATGAGCCTCCCCACCGCTCAGACCACCGGCCCCAGACGCTTGTTCCCAAGGAGTAGTTCACCCTCCTCTTGGCTCCGATATCTCACATTCTACTAAAAATCGAGGAGGAGCCATACTTTCGACGTCTACCTCCCATGAAGTCAGGGACCCCCTGTAGCAAGGAGCTTTACTGTCGGTACCACTGAGACTACGGCCATGACACTGAGGACTGCCGCCATTTGAAGAAGGCCATTGAAGAGCTTGTCTAACAAGGTCACTTGGGTAAGTTCGTTCGAAGGGGAAACCTTCTTGTTCCAGGTTCATCGGCGCCTCCGGCGCCTCCGATAGGCGTCGACAATGCCCCTACGGAGAAGACCATAGCTATGATTTCGTGGGGGGTAGGTGGCAGCTTGAAAAGACGGTGAGAGGGGGTAGACTCTGTAATTCCTTTCTTTGGGAAGGACTTAGATGGGGTAGTTAATAAGCATGACGACAGCATCGTCGTGTCCATGACCATAGCCAAACACCATGTAAAAAGAATTTTAGTGGATAGTGGAAGTTCTATGGATATTTTAAGCTATGAGGCCTTTGTTCGGATGAACCTGTCAAATTCCTCCCTTCGACCCATCGCCACGCCTTTAATGGGCTTTACTGGAGACTCTGTGAGCGTTGAAGGGGAGATCGCCCTCCCTGTCATGGCTGGGACTCCTCCGCATCAAAGTACGGTAGTCATAAATTTTTTGGTGGTCCAGTTCCCGTTGGCTTACAATGCTATCCTGGAAAGGCCGGGCTTGAATTTGCCGGATGCCATCATCTCCACCAAGAGATTATTGGTGAGGTTTCCCACCAACGAAGGGGTCGAAGAAATAAAGGGAGAGCAAAGCCCGCCACCACTTTGCTGCCACTTATCTCCCAGTCCACTGGAGGCGGTGTCGGCAATAGCCTCTGAGCCACTTGATCCCCAAGAGTTGGGAAGGAGAGGAGAGCCAGCCGAGCACCTCCTGACCTTCCCCTTAGGGGAGGACCCGACAAGGACCATCCAGGTTGGAGCGCTGCTTCCGAAAGAGGCGCGCGATCGACTCCTCACCTTCCTACGTGCCAATGCTGACATCTTTGCATGGTCGTCATCAGACATGCCAGGCATCCCTAAGGAGGTGATCACCCATCAGCTCAACCTCAGGCCAGAGTGCCGACCGGTTCGACAGAAGAAAATGAGCTGTGCTCCAGACAGACAAAAAGCTATCAATGAGGAAGTCCGTAAGCTGGTGGCTGCGGGCCACATTCGGGAAGTTCATTACCCCGAATGGTTGGCCAACGTGGTGATGGTCCGTAAGACTAATGGAAGCTGGAGGATGTGCGTAGACTTCACCGACCTCAACAAAGCATGCCCCAAGGACAGCTTTCCTTTGCCCCGGATTGATCAACTGGTGGACGCTACATCCGGCCATGAGACCCTTAGTTTCATGGATGCCTTCTCCGGGTATAACCAAATCAGGATGATCCAGTGGATGAAGAGGCTACCTCCTTTATAACTGAGAAGGGGTTGTACTGCTACAAGGTAATGCCATTCGGGCTAAAGAACGCGGGGGCCACTTACCAAAGGCTAATGAACAAAGTTTTCGAAGACCAGATAGGACGCAACATGGAGGTGTACGTGGACGATATGTTGACAAAAAGTGTCCATGCCACCAGCCATATCGCCGACCTAACGGAGACCTTCGACAACCGTCGCCGATACCAGATGAGGCTAAATCCACGCAAATGTTCCTTTGGGGTGATAGCTGGAAAGTTCTTGGGTTTCATGGTAACACGGCGAGGAATCGAGGCGAACCCTAATAAAGTTCAAGCCATCTTGGACATGAGGTCTCCCACCAACAAGAAGGAAGTGCAGCGCCTGACGGGAAGGGTGGCGGCCTTGAGCCATTTTCTGTCCAAGTCCGCTGAGAGGTGCCTGCCTTTCTTCAAGGCGCTCCACAGGACCAATGGATTCGAATGGACGAAAGAGTGTCAGAAGGCCTTCTAGGGGCTGAAGGAATTCCTATCCACCCCGCCATTGCTGTCCAAGCCAACGGGTGGAGAAGAACTCCTTCTATACCTTACGGCTTCTCTGAGGCCATTAGTTCCGTGCTGGTCTGTATGGACACCAACGGCACACAAAAGCTGGTGTATTACATTAGCAAGGTGCTCCACGATGCGGAGACCAGGTACTCAAAGATTGAGAAGATTATCTTCGCGTTGATGGTGTCTGCCCAGTGCCTCTGACTATATTTTCAAGTCCATCCAATCGTAGTGATCATGGACCAACCTCTCAAGACGATTCTCGCTCGCCCGGACACTTCGGGCCGATTGGCGAAGTGGGCGCTCAAGCTGGGGGAATTTGATCTATCTTTCCGTCCTCGGTCAGCCATGAAATCCCATGTCCTGGCAGATTTTTTGGTCGAGTGTACCTGGGGCAAGGAGCAACCCGAAGAGGCCCCTACAAACCCCTCGATTTCTGGAGCCAAAGATGATGAATGGATCCTTCATGTGGACGGGGCATCAAATTCTCAAGGGAGCGGAGCGGGCCTCATCCTGGCCAACTCAAACGGAGTTGTAACCGAGTATGCACTCCGCTTTCTCTTTCCAGCCACCAATAATCAGGCGGAGTATGAAGCCCTACTGTCTGGGATAAGATTAGCCCAAGAGCTCGGGGTGAAGCGCTTTAGAGCGTTCACTGACTCCCAGCTGGTCACTGGCCAAATCACAGGGGAGTATGAAGCAAGGGATCCTATCATGTCCTGCTACTTGAGTATGGTGTAGTCGCAAGCTTCTCTCTTAACTTATTTCAATGTTAGCTATATTCCTCGAGGGAAAAATGCTAGAGCGGACGCCTTGTCCCATCTTGCCACCTCAGCCGACGGGATGTTGGGAAGAGCTTATAGAGCACCTGGAAGCCCCAAGTATTGAAGTAACGAGAGAAGCCCTACCAGTTGAGCAGGAGCCTTCTTGGATGGACGCTTATATCCAATACCTTACCAACGGTACCCTCCCTGAAGACCCGACCGAGGCCAAGCAACTCAAAAGACGGACCCCGAAGTTTTTTATAATGGAAGGAAAACTCTATCGAAGGTCATTCTCATACCTAGTTCTCAGGTGCGTTGGCCCCACAGAAGCAGATTATATCCTGCGAGAGATACATGAAGGCATATGTGGAAGCCATCTGGGGGACAGAGCTCTGGCGTACAAAGCCTTGCGGCAGGGATATTACTGGCTGGCAATGAAGGAGGATGCATCCGAGCTTGTCAAGAGGTGTGACAGTTGCCAACGCCATGCTAATATCCAGCACCAACCGACGTCCTAGCTGACCCCCCTAACTGCACCTTGGCCCTTTGCCCAGTGGGGTATGGACATCCTGGGACCATTCTCTCCAGCCTCTGGACAACGCAAATTCTTATTAGTAGTCGTTGATCATTTCACCAAGTGGATCGAAGCTGAAGCACTCGCCAAGATCACCGAGGGCATGGTAAGATCCTTCTTTTGGAAGTCTGTAGTATGCCGGTTCGGGCTGCCGCACACCCTCGTCACTGATAACGGCCGACAGTTTGACAACGTGGCCTTCTGAGAATTCTGCACTGGGCTGGGCATTCGTCAATGGTTCACCTCTGTGGGGTACCCCCAAACCAATGGTGCAGCCGAAGTGACCAATCGCATTATCCTCCAAGGACTCAGGGCCTGACTAGATGGCTATAAAGGACGATGGGTGGAAGAGCTCCCCAGTGTATTGTGGGCCTACCACACAACGCCACGACCCCCATCGAGGAAACTCCTTTCAGCCTGGTTTTTGGGACCGAGGCCGTCATTCCGGTGGAGATAGGTGTCCCTAGCCCCCAAATAGAGTTATACCACAAAGAGGGCAACCCAAGTCAGCTGCGGGCCAATCTGGACCTAGTGGAAGAATTGCGAGACCAAGCGCGACTCCGCATGGCGGCTTTCCGTCAGTGAGCGGCCAGATACTATAATGCTCAAGTACGGTCCAAGACATTCTGCCCTGGAGACCTCATCCTGCGACGAGCCGAAATATCAAAGCTAACGGAAGGAGGCAAGCTAGCACCAAAATAGAAAGGACCATATCGTGTCACGGAGGTGCTTCATCATAGGGCATACAAAGTTGAGGGGCTAGAGGGAAAATCTCTCCCCTGCGTTTGGAACGCCTCCAGCTCCGGCTTCGGTATTTGGCCCTGGCCTTCGGCTCCGACCTTAACTTAGTGCCGTATTTTCATAAGTACACTAAAGCCCACCTCAGGTATTGAACCCCGAGCTTCGAGACATCCATTACCGTGTATCTCGCTCACTGAAATCATGGGCAGATACTAGCACGCTCCGCAGTTACCGACATACACGGCGCCCATTCAGCAATGGCTCACCCACCTGCCGTTCGCGGAAGTCGATCCTAACAAGGAAGATTCGACGGTTCAAAACGGAATGGAGAAAAAGGAACCCCCGAGACAGGTATAAAAAGAGGGCCCCAAGCTAAGCCCAGGGATCCTCTTTTTCTGAGAGAAAATCCACACACATAACACATTCTTGATCGACAACCTCACTGACTTGAGCATCAAATGACTTGGCAGCATCAGACTCTTATTACAATTGAAAGTATAATAGAGAACATAGACATGGACGAAAGGACTGCATCATAGATGTCAAACTTTGTTTATGTACTCCACGCCAGTTAGCTCTATCAATTCTAACGAGGCATCCTGTGCATGATACTGGTTTTTTTTTTTTTCGTGACTCATCTGTTTTCACATCAGTGTCTCTGCAATGCCGAATATGGACTGGCAAAACATTGTTGCTCACGGGAAGCCTGACGCGATAATTGGTCTATCAGGAGTTTTATGTGCAAGTTTCATGGTAAAACTGTGCCGCATACAGCCTCGTATATCTTTGATTTTCTTGTGCCCAAGAATATTTTTGTTGTTTGTGTCAATGGCGTTTTTAAAGCGTGCTTGCGTTTGCTTGTTCATCCAGAGGGATATCTGAGTTCTTTTGAACTCCATCGACATGATGTAATTGTGATGCTAGCTTGAGATTAGTCCATGCCTAGCTTGTCTTGTGGGGTTCAGAAGTTTAAAACAGTCAGCAAAATCATTGGAGACCAACGAGAAATTTGCCAGGGAATCCTACCTAAGTCAATGAGCAAGGAGCTCATCTGACATGACAGTATAATGTTCTATGATTATCTGGTAGATTCCTTCTTTCTGTCAACCAAGATGTCATTTCTAATTAATTTTCAGTCCCTTCTTGTTCTTAAAAATGGAAAAAGAAAAGAAAAAAATAATTGGCCCTGGAAATTGCTATATGTTGATTTCGCATGTACAGCAAATCAAAGAGGTTTATTCATTGTACATCGATATATCCGAGACGAAAGGCTGGGCCTGTCTCTATGGCATCAAAGGGAAATGTGATGCTCAAAACAGTGGCATTATAATCTGGCAGCCAAATGCAGAACATTGTCCACAAAATGTTGCATTTCTTGCTTCCATAGATTTTACAAGCCACAGTTGAAACATCCTTGAGTTCTGCATTGCTTTGCATTTAATTTCAGTTACCAGGATTTCACTGTTGCACCACAAAAATTACAGACCGTCCGGGTGGCTTTGTTGATCAAAGTGGTCCACGAGAAACAAACCACGAGAAACAAAAGGTGAATACTTGAGACACTAACTCTTCCATTCCTGGGGTATCGCATTTGTCCTCATCAAACATTCAGAGAATGGTATTCCTCTGTGATAGTTGGCAATACGTTTCTTTCTTCTTAGGCCATCCTTAATGCAACGTCATGCAGACCTTGGCCCGGTCAGATGCTGCCTTTGTTTGCTTAAATGATATTGTTCTTTTTACAAAGAGCAATTCACCTAAGTAGGTACTGCTCTGGTGATCTTTTGTTCTTCCAAGGACGGACTGAGTTTGAGTGTTTGCAGAGCATCACCTGGTTATTGAAAGCAATTCTTCTCTTTTCCCCCTGGAAAAGTAACTAGACATGTAGGCAGTGAAACTGAGGTGGACAGTTAGTTTTATACATTGATCAAGCACAATTTTCTTCTTTAAACATGACATGTATTTCCACCATGCATTACAGTTTTCAAACATCACATGGTGAATGTTACAGATCATTTATTTAGACATCCCATCATGTATAAACCACAGTTCGGTTGTGCCCCCTAAATATTTAAGCTTTCCATCCAGGGATTTTCTCTTCCCATCCCAGCAATCATTCTATTGGCAACGCCCTAGTAAAATTGTAAATATTTCTTGTTTCTGAGACAGTAGACAAGGTTTACAAAATTTTGAATTTCTCCGATCTTCATCTTGCTTCTCACAACAATTTCCTCCAATACTGATTTTCCATACAATCCATTCATTTCTGGAAATTCTTGATATTCTACGCTGTTGTTGTCTCTTTGATGCTTATTATTCTTAATTATAGTTATAATGTATCTTCATTTTTATTTTCTATAATCTCTCTCTTTCTATGGTCCAAAATATTATCAACACTTGGGTAAAATTTTCATATTTCTTTTTTTCCAAACTAAAGCAGCAATTCAAAATCTTTAATGGATATTACTGGCAACTTGAACAAAAAAGGAACAGGAAAAAGTTAAAACTACTAGAAGATGACCATTTTAATTTCTAGTTCATTTCTAGTTTGTTTAAGCAGGCCAAGATAAATTGCAAGAGTAAAGATGAATTTTAAAAATAGACTAACACAAGCGAAAATGACAAATGATAACATGGCAAAGCTACTATAAAAAGGAAATGCAAAAAGAAAAGTATAAATATAAAACAGGAATCTTCTTTTCAGATTATATGGACACTCTGAAAATTAATGATGCATTTAGAACCACAAATAGGGAACGTAGGCATCATCTCTTACAGTCCTTTCAAATGGAGTTAAGATCCTGGGAAACTTGGCTCTGCCATCTGCACCGGTAGATCCATTAGTTTAGCTCACCCTTCATACCAAACTCAAAGAACTCAAGGGGAGAAAATGGATAATAGTAAATTTATGCACTGACCTACTGCGAAGGAACCTAGCAAGTGGGCTTAGGCTTGGAGTTTCAATAGATCGTGCATTTGGTTGCTTCTTGCCATCTACCGAGTCATTGGGCACCTCCAATTTCTTTGTGAAAATGCTGGCTGCCAAATCATGGAGTTCCCCAAAGTAAGACTCATTTGACCTGCAGAAGAGAAAGCTCATCTGTAAGATAGCCAGATATGTAACTATAATGCAGCAGAGAATGATAGTAGAAACAAGACAAAAAAGAGGCAACTATCAGGACCTTCCCAGTCGTTGCAGCAACTTGCTGGCTAGAGCTTCACAAGACCCAGGAATTTGGTACTCCAGATCCATCAATGATTCAAACACAGCATGGACAGTTGACCCATCTGACTCATCACCAGTAGCCTGTAAGAAATAGGAGATTGAGCTGGACAGCCTGGCAGCATTTAGATTCAAGACTGGAGAAAGGACAATATACAAATTATGAAGTTTTAGGCTTCAGCTGTCCAACATAACTCGTCTGGACAACTACATGTTATAATAATATACAGAACAGAGTGGCATTTTCCATTATCTTCACTGTGCGGATGGTGGCGCCATAGCCCATGTGGATATGTGCAGTCAAGTTGCTCAATATACCAATTCAGTGACTGCTGAAATTGAAGATGGATAGGTGTGTATACATCTGAGAATAAATTGTAAAGGGTGTTGATAAAGATTAACAGTAACTCAAGACAGAGAATTAACAAAAGCAGACAATCTAAAATTATTAATAGAGAAGGCAGTGATGTTGTAATCAAGACAGGCAATTATACAATGACGATTGCAACAAAAACTATCTTACACTACCACCACTTCCAAACAGACCATAGATGCATGTCAACAGTGTGACATATCTTTTGATGACAGCAGCTAAGCTCACATGTGAATGGATCAAAAATCCTTTGGAGATGAGGCCTTTGAATATGAATTAGTCTTGGATTACTCTACATCCTCAAGTAACATGACCCAATTATAAAGGCAACAAACACTAACATTTGCTTTCCCTTATAATTGAACATTGAAGCTTTATAAGGCCACCGGTGATGCGCATACGTCCAGTTCTGTTGGAGTTGATCCATATGAATAAAATTTCTATGGCCAACAAACTTATAATGCCCTCAAAGAAATTAAGGCCCTGCTTTAGGAATTAAGATCACAATGGTTTTGTTTAGAGTGGAGAAAGAGGTAAAGAGACATGGTAAAACAACAATTATTTTTGATGGTTGCAATCCTCAAAGTCCAAGGATAATGAGCTCTAGGCACAAACACAGCATCCTGAGGAGCATGCAGACAAGAAGACTTGAGTATTCACAATCACAATTTGATGGGTTACATATAGTTTATAACTAAGAAAATATGAATGTATACTTGTTGTTAGAAATTGGTGACTCCGAGTGAAAAGTGAGGTGTTTGTTAGGGTTGACTATATATAAAATCAGCTAAGTTTCAGGCTTCTTTTGTGCCTGTCCAAGCCATTAACCTCTACAAGAAAGTTCAGCGCAACAATGTGTCAAATGGAGAAATTATTAAGCTGCTAGTTGTATTGTCGCTATGGCTCATTGACAAGGTGGTATTAACTCTCCATTCTTTTCCTTCTGCTCGGTCTACATTCTGTTGTTGAAAGGCTAGCGAAACACTATTAGACTCATCCAACATTTGTTTAAAGACTGTTGTTGCGCTTTCTACTTGTCCCAACAATGTCTTCACTCCTTAGTACTAAATCCACCATCCAAAATGTTTTAATGCTTTAGAAAAGTTGTCAAAAAGATATTATATTTAGACCAAACACATGATGTAACTTCAATGTAGACATGACAATCGATATCAAATTATGAATATATTCTTATAGCATCACAAAAGTGTTGGGAATTTCGTATGTTTTATATGAATCAAATTCATATAACACGCAGCGAAAAATAAAAATAAATACGAATTTAATTCTCAAAGCTCAAGATTCTCAGGGAACAGATTCAGTTAACAAAAAATAACACATGATTATAATAATAGATTATAGTTGTGTTCTTTATTGGGGATGATGCCCGATGAAGCCGGTAAACGATTTACCACTAGCCGACCACGCGTCCGACCTCTAATGGTGATCCACGCGAAGATCTTTGGATGATGTCCTCTCAGGATTGGATGATAACCTTCTTGCGAGGGGTGCTAGCGTCTCTTTTCTTTCAATTGATTTTCAAATCAAAAGGATTTCTTGATCAAGATCAAATCTTGATCAATCAAAAGAGAGAAAGGGACATCCTAGAGAGAGAAAGGACATTTTAGAGAGAGAAAGGAGGTACCCCAAGAGAGAGAAGAGAGGATTTCGGTGTATCTCTCGAAGGGGTATTTCTCTCCCTTTTATACATAAAAAGGAGGTTGTGTGGTTCCATAAAAAAAAAGGGATTTTATCACAACCACCTAATCATCAACCTTATCAAGTTGATAACAATTATCCTAACAAATTTAGGATATTTTCTATCATGATAATGTTAAGATTACAACCACTAAACCACATCCCTAAAAATTAGAAAATTGATTATCCCATGAAACCAACGTCGCAACCTTAAATTTGGCTTCATGAGAATGCCCCAAATCATGGGGTTCACTCCTCCATGACGTGGAGATGGGTCATGCCCATCACATGGGCATGGATCCATCCTCCACGTGGCACGATCTCAGCCCTCGATTTAATTGGGTTTTCATGAATCAAATCATGCCATCATATGGACCCAATTAAATACCATATTATTAATCTCAATTAATCTAAGCCATCCATCACATGGATCAAGCCTAATTAATGGATTTCATATGTACATCTCATGTACAAAAGGTCTCTCTTTTGAACACAAAAATTTTTTTTCTCTATAATGAATCCTATTCATCAATTTCATGTTCTCTCATTAAGATTGAGTCAACCCAATCCTAATTTATTGGTTATCTAATTTGAATTAAGTCCAACTTAATTTCCATTTTAACTTCATCCAAAATCTTCTTAATGTGTGTGACCCATTAGGTCCCTTGACACATTGGTAATAATCATGTCCCTAATATTGACCCTAAGGATGACTTGATCAACACCTTGTCCAAGTCAATTCTTTAACCAAATCAACTCTTTGATTAAGTCAAAGAATCCATGATTATAGATCATGAGCGGCCTCTAGCAAAGCATCATGACCATCCAAGTGTTAAGGGTTTGTTGACGTGGTCATATGTAGCAGATTAGACATATGATTTCTTGAGTTTGTATAATTCATCAACACCCAGCAAAGGTAGTCTTTCCTCCTTCCAGGGACATGCATAACCATCCTTTGCTATTAAAAATTAAACTTGCTTCAAGATCAACACATGGCACAGTGACACTCATGCTTCACTAGATAAGCAACTAATGCACATCCTTCACCAGATACCCACCTACAGATGGTTGCTCAGCCCTGCAGAACACCAACCAAAGTGGAACTCATCTTCCCATAGAAAACCACATATTATTTTTCATCTAGACTGCCTCAATAATCCAGATGGCAATAAATCAAAGAAGACACCATATGATTAAGACAAGGTGGATGAAAAAAGCTCAATGGGAAGTTTACCGAAAGCAATATTGAAGAAGCACTGACAAGTTGAAGGCATTTGTATGATGATTTATTAGTGAAGGGCATTGGATCAGAATGCAGCCAGTAGTTTCATACCATATTGCCAAAAGAGCACACTAGCCAAAAAGGTTTAAAGTTCAAACATTGATGCTATTGATTGTAAAACCCAGTCCTTAAGGGCTAGGTTTAGAAACCCTAAAGCAAGGTTGGGTTAGCAAGGTTGGGTTAGATAATGAGTTCTTAGAAGTAGTGGGCCTAAGTTTTAATGGGCC
Organism: Calamus simplicifolius; assembly: GCA_900491605.1. NCBI lineage: Eukaryota > Viridiplantae > Streptophyta > Magnoliopsida > Arecales > Arecaceae > Calamus > Calamus simplicifolius. Next base: position 13,944 of record UESW01002671.1, on the reverse strand, counting down.
AAGAAAGAAAAAATAGGGAACCAGACCAAGCATAGAAACTTATCCCTTGTTTCCTAATAGGAGATGGACTCCCGATCAATCTCAAGGAACAAAAACCTAGTCTAAAGAGGAATTGGGAGAAATCCTCTACCTCTATTTATATGCGTATGTGGAGGCAAACCAGGAGTGGTGTGGAACGGGAAGAAGAAGAAGGTCATAGTTTGCATCAGAGAATTGCCCAAGAAAAAAGACTCTTAAAGGAGAGAAAAGGCTTTCTCTACCTTCTTGGTTTTTTCTTTGTGACTTCCGGCTGGCCATGGAAGGCCACCAATGGCTCCTTTAGATTCAAGAAGGCTGCTGCCCTGTCTCAAATGCATAGCCATGTTCCTTTGGATGGCCACCGACCACGTCAAAGTTGCCTAAAATGCCATTAAGGCCGAAGGAAGGACCTCTAAGGCCTCTAGAAGTCCGATGAATGTCATCCCGAGAGTATAGAAATTTTTTAAATATTAAGACCACTAGTTCCATGTTCTTACTCCAGTTTCATCATAGGTTTTTCAGCAAGGATAGCCGACCAGGGGTGTAGGGAAAAGAGCAACAGGACACCACCGACCGGCCAAGCCAATCAGAGGCCTAACATTTGACCGCCCAAAGGAGTCGCCAGAGAGAAAAAATGGTGCCAGATCAAGCAAAGAATGAAATCCTCTGTTCTTGAATCTCAAATTTACATATTGTGTACTTTAGCTAACCAATGACTTGATTACCCTTCCAATTGGAAAAATACCATGCGTGTCCCTCTATTTGTTTTAAAATCTAATTACACGAATGTCCTGATGCAGCCAAAGACCAAAATGCCCCTTCCATAATTTAATAAGATACGTGTGTGTCCTTAACCAGAAATCTGATAATGACACACAAATCCTGGCTTACAAAATGACCTAAATGCCAATTTAATTGAACGCATGTCCTTTCTTTCAAGCTAATGATGCATGTCCTCTATTTGAAGTAATAACGTATGTATCCTTACCAATCTAACGACCTGTTGCCCCTACTTTCAACGAATTGACGTGCATATCCTTCGTAAGCAATTTAAAAAATGGCGTGTGTGTCCTCTTAATGTCAAAATGACCCTAATTAAATGACAAACGTGTCCTTTGGGGTTTAAAGGTAGAAATAAATCTAGAATAACTATTCCAGGTTAGTTATTTTAGGGATAAATTATTGTGATAGGTTATTTAGAACGAAATTCATATAGAATGACATATAAATTAAGGTTGAGATGAATTAACTAAGTAATTCAATAATAAATCCTAGCCTGAGCGAGTGAAACATACCTAAAATTACCAAATAATGGATATTTTTATTGTAACCCTCGAAGGAGACCTTAGGACATGATGAAATAAAATTCATAAATTGACAGAAGGGATTTAAACTAATAGGAACAAATATAAATAAGTGCTGATTAAACCCAAATTGTATATTAGGTCTAAAAAGGAATCCTAAGTTGGAATAGTTGGTTTTTTTACATCTGTTAGGTAAGTAATGGTTGGACAAGATTTTTTATGTTTTTAAGTAAATAAATATTTATCATCCTGTGATACTTAGTTTATGAATATTATATGCCAACATATTGACCATGATTGCCATGATTATACTTGATATCGATTATTTGTTGTTCATGATGAATTGATAAAGTTGTTGGACTGATGTATAAGATTTAATGAGAGATGATGAAACTAAATTTAAGATTCTAAACCTATGTTGAATGACTTAGATCCTTATCGATGGAGATTATATACTGGAAAAACCCATGACCTTGGAGGATATACTCAATTGATACCCTACTAGTTGAAATTGTATGCTAAAAAAATATGATCTTAGGGGATATACTCGATCAAAACCCATGTATGGGGATTACAATACTCATAACCTTGGGGGTTATAGCTTGATTGATACCTTGCCTATGGGGCTAAAACACTGACGATATAATTCCAACATAGCAGGATTAGATGACATGATATAAAAAGAACTAAGAATGTAAAAAATACAAATTATTTGTTTTAACTGGCAAATTGTATATGTATACCGATATTATGTTATATTATAGATAGCTAATTATTACTTACTGAGCTATAGAGCTCATTATATTTTACCTTTTTTTTAAATTCTGCTCAATAGCTACATGAGGATACTACTAAGAGAGTGCCTAAATGTGCGAGAAGAATAAAGAAATTTTTATTAGTTATTGAGACTTAGTATTTTAAATAATAATTTTGTAGCCAATATTTATTTTAACTTACTTAAGGAACATTTTAAATTTTATGATTGAAATTTTATATTGCTAAATTATGATATTATAAGAGATGCCTTGCATATTTGTAAGGAACTCCTTATGTGTACGCAGTAATTATCGTAGCTCCCGACTCGGATCTTGAATTTGAGGTGTGACATTGAAAATCATTGTTTTAAGAAATCCAACCTTCGCCGATTCCTAAAAAAAGAGAAAAAAAAAAAAAAGATAGGGTTTCTCTAAATAGATATTGGCCTTACATATAGGACATCATCATGACCAACAAATAGCTTTATTTCTTTATTATTTTATAGGTGCAATAAAAACACTGTAATTTATTCTCAAGAAAGGAAATAAAATAAAATAAAGACAATATAAGTAGTTGAATTAAGAATGATGCATAAATTTGATTAGCGGACAAATACTGAAAAGCAAAAGGTAAGTGTAAACCTACTAGGTCAGCAACAGAACCACCAGCCATGTATTCCATTTCTATCCATAGTTTGGTTTGATGGAGATAAGAGCCATGGTACTCAGTAATATACGGAGACTGGCATTGAGACAGAACTGAAATTTCCTGCATCAGGGCAAAAGAATTATCATTTAATAAAATTCTGGTAACTTATAGTAATATTATTGTTTTCAAAACTAACCTTTTGAATATCTTCAATGTCATCCTTGCTATGGTAGATGAAAAAATACATGTATTAATATATCAGGAAAAAAATCATGCAAGAAAAAGATAGGTAGAATTGATTGCTAAGTACTACTCAAATTTTATGCTAAACTGTGGAGCATCAAATGTGATAGAAAATTAATAGGAATATAAAGTATATAAGCTTGGTCGATGTCTGGTATCATACTATATTCAGATAAAAGTTAGATTCTCTTATACCAGAAAAAAAAAAACTCTTTTATGAACCCTTCATAGTTCAAATAACAAGCATGAAAGCAGAGATAATATCCTTACACCTCTCAGCCACCTAAGATAGCATCTTTTATATCTCTTACAATAAATAGAGGGATATCTTAGGCATTTTCAGTCATCACTTTCCCATTCCAAGGTCTCCTTATACGATAAGCTTTTGAGAAAGCAAAATGTTTATCTCTTTAATTTCTTAGAGTCTCAACACAACTCAATCACAATCTCTTTCTTAGAATCCCAACATGGAAGCCTAATGGATATTCTTAAGAAAAAATAATTACTAAGTAAAAGGATATTCTTAAGAAAAAATAGTTACTAAGTAAATCTCCAAATCTCTGTGCAGGTTGTAGTAAGGTAGTCAAATCTACATCATTTCTGTCTTTCTCCATTACCCTCTTATAAGGTATGTAAAAGGATAACCCAGTTCGGCTCGCATTACTATATGGTCTATGAAAGGTCAAATATATGTAGCCTTATTCCCATATACAGAAAAGGTGTTTCCGTGTTTGAACTCATCACACCTAAGTCACAGTAGAGCAATCTTACTGTTTCACCATGGCTCACCCTCTGCCTATTAATAAAGTATGCATAGAAAAAATTAAATACAGCTCTTCATGCGCATTGCATGTGTCAAGATCTAGTTTAGAATTATTATCATCTACAAATGTTAAGGCATCACCAATGCAGGTCACTATCCAAGACAAAAAAGGATCATGTTTTTACATTAAATTACAATGAAGTTCAAACTACAACATTAGTCTTAACTTGAGTTCCTTTGATGTGAAAGTGTTGTGATGAGAGATGGACAAGAATTAGTTAAAGAATTCTTCATATGCTGCATAATTCAACTCAACTTTAATGAGATTATTACATTTCCTTTTCATCAAAGTCTCTTTGCCTCTAGAATTTTTTTTCTTCTTACTGAAAATTCAGAGTATGGTCCATAATGAGCTTGAGAGGGAATGGTAACTCATGGATATAATGCATATGGTATAGCACAATTAATCAAAACATCCATGTTGGTCCTCTGGCTAGCATGATTATGCAAATCGTGACTACATGTTGATTCATGGCACAAACAGTAAAAAATCATATGCAATTCTGCGAGAAGCTTTGCAAGGGGCATAATAAGATATGTTAATTTAATTAATTTCTGAATATCTCTCACATAAAGTACTCTATGCTAGTGTTTAAAATGTTAGAAAACTTGTTATCTTTGATTTTAGCATATCAAGAAGCAACCTAGTTCTTTGTGCTAGTTGTTTAACAAGTGTATAGAGTAAATTATTGTACAAGCTAATATTATAAATTTACATTTAAAGTTCAAACATCAACCATACAAGTATGCTTAATTCAATGTAAAGAATATGACAGGACAAATTTTTTATTTACTCGTTCATATAGTATAGCACATTGTAGGTGTTTTACAAGCACCGTCAATGCCATGGAAAGCTGGTGACATTGTAGTAGGCTGGAAAGATTTTAAACTATTTTGCACCTTGATTTCTAGCCCTTAAGTTGGCATGGATCAAAAACAATTTTGTGTTTGATGAATCCAATCCCTAGATCAGGCATTCAAATCCTCAAGCAAAATAAGACAAAAATATAGGGAAGGCATCAAACCATGCTAGTAGCAAACAAGTTCATATTGCTACATGTCAGCCTACAATCCACTTACAAAAGTGAGACATGCTAATACAGGCCAATATGTGGTGGCATGGGTCAACATAACTGTACAAAGGGTCACAATTCTATCTAGCCCATGACTAGCCATAATTATTGTACTAAAAATCCTAATTTAATATTTTTCGCATCCATGACCGTGCAACACTGCCCAGTGTCGGTTGCGATCCGTCACTGTCAGCCTTGCCTTACGTTCGCAACCGGACTGTGGCACCTCGAAATCAGCAACCTTCTGGAAATGGAAAAAGGAACCTTCGGACAGGTATAAGGGAACACACTCACGACAAGGAAAGGATCCTGAACTCTAGTTCTCTAGCTCTTTTCTGCTAGTTAACTCTTATCTGTTCCCAAGTCGTGACTTGAGCGTCGAAGGATCCCCACCGGAGCAACCGGTCTCCGGGGACTTTCTTGTAGGAGTTCACTGCGGAGGAGGATCTCCGTCCCCGGTGTTGCAGGAAGGCGACTTGGCGTCAATAGATTGGCGCGCCAGAAGGGAAAAGAGAAAAGCTTCGAACCTGTCAGCGGCAACTTTTCTTCCCCCGAGCTCTCAAGCAATGGTGATGACCCGTGCGCAAGAGGTCTCCACCAGTCATGCTAGGGGGCAGCATCAAGGGGCTGATCCGCTAGCGGTCGGCCCCTCCGCTCCCCTAGCCAACATCCCTGCACCACCACCGTAGCAACTTCAAGAAGACTGGCTTGCTGCCCTCACCATGCAAGTTCAGTCTTTAGTAGCGGCGGTCCAAGTCCTGCAGCAGCAACCAGGGCCGCGCAGCAGTTGGAGCCACTCTCGTCAGTTCCAGGAGTGGTCCAACTCAGCCAACATTCTTCTCGGGGGAGGTCTCACGCCCGAGAAGCTCGCCACCGCTACTTCGCCCAGGCCTCACCGTCGGGAGCCATCCAAGAGGCCCCGGTCGCCCTCTCGCCATGCCAGTGCTTCTCCTAGGCGGCGGCACGGGAGGGAGGCGGAGCACCCCTGTCAGCATCGCCGCCATTCTTCCCCCTCCTCAGAATCCTCGATGGAGGGGTCCTTCGATGGCCGAATAGCCCGTTGGGCTGAGCGCTGGCTTGACGAGTACAACCAGCGGCTGGAGGAACTCAGCCGCCGAATCACCAACCCACCAGAGGCGGACTATGACAGCCGGTCGCCGCTGTCCCGCCGCATCATGGAGGAACCAATATCAACCCAATTTCGTCTTTCTCAGCTGGACCCGTACGACGGGACCATTGATCCCCTGGACCATTTGGAAAGCTACAAGGTCCTCATGCAGGTCCAGGAGGCAACTGATTCACTTCTCTGCATTGCCTTCCCCGCCACTTTGAGGAAGGCTGCTCGAGCCTGGTACTCCCGCCTGCCGCCGCGGAGTATCAATTCTTTCCGCCAGCTGGAAATGGCCTTTTTAGCCCATTTTGATGCCTGCCAGAAGATACCCAGGGTGACGGATAGTCTCTTCTCCGTCCAGCAAAAGGGTGGCGAGTCCCTGCAGGACTACATTGCCCGGTTCAAAGAAGTAGCCCTGAAGGTCTACAACCTCAAGACTCCGTGGCCACCCTGGCCTTGAAGCGAGGGCTCCGTCCCTCCCGCTTTGCATACTCCCTCGATAAAAAGTCGTCCGGCTCCTATGCCGAGCTCTTGAGTTGGACCCAAAAGTACATCCGTGCCGACGAGGCAGACTCCTCACGGCGCGAGGCTAACGGAAACACCATCAAGAAGCCGGCTCGTCCTGAGCCCGTAGAGGTTCATCCTAGGAGGCCCGAGCCTCTTCGCCGATCAGACAACCGTCTCGGGCTCCAGCGCCGAGGGACGGCTCGTTCACCCCTTTGCTTGCTCCTATCTCTCATATCTTGCTTGAGATTGAGGGCGAGTCGTACCTACCATGCCCTCCTTCGCTGAACCCAAAGACCCCCTGCAACAAGAACTTGTACTGCCGCTACCATCGAGACCACGGCCATGACACCGACAACTATTGCCAGTTGAAGAAGGTGATAGAGGACCTCATCCAGCAAGGCCATCTAGGGAAGTTCGTCCATAGGAACAACCCGAGTGCTCCTAGCCCGTCAGCACCTCCGCCACCGATGATCGATAATGCTCCAACCGAGAAGACGGTGGCAATGATTTCCTGGGGGCAGGCGGCCCCTCCAAGAGGCCGAGGGGGGAGGAGGGGTTAGAGTCTGTAATTTCCTTTTCTAAAAGGGACCTAGAGAGGGTGGTCAACAAAAATGATGACAGCGTCATCATGTCTATGACGATCGCTAAGCATCCTGTAAAAAGAATTCTGGTTGATAGTGGAAGCTCGGTGGACATTTTGAGTTACAATGCTTTTATTCGTATAAACCTATCTCCGACCTACTCCGACCCATCACCACGCCCTTGATGGGGTTCAGTGGAGATTCCGTAAAGGTCGAGGGAGAGATTACTCTCCCTGTCACGCCGAATGCCCCGCATCAAAGCACAGTTTTCATGAGCTTCTTGGTGGTCCGGGTGCCCCTTACCTACAACGTCATACTCGGAAGGCCCAGACTTAACCTCCTGGATGCTGTTATCTCCACCAAAAGGTTCCTAGTAAGGTTCCCTACCAGCGAGGGGGTCGGGGAGATGTGGGGGGAGCAGAACCCCCATCGCTTTGCTACCACATGGCTCCAGTCCTCAAGGAGCGATATCTGCACCTGCACCAGAGGTATTGGACTCCCGGGACTCGAAGAGGAGGGGGGAACTAGCCGAGCACCTGCTAGCCTTCCCCTTGGGGGAGGATTCGACGCAGACCATCCAGGTCGGGGCCCTGCTTTCGGAGGAAGCCCGCAACCAGCTCCTCGCTTTCCTGCAAGTCAATGCTGATATCTTTGCCTGGTCGGCATCTGACATGCCAGGCATCCCAGAGGAGGTAATTACCCACCAAATCAACATCAAGCATGAGTGCCGACCCGTTCGGCAAAAGAAGAGGAGCGTTGCCCCAGACAGGCAAAAGGCCATAATGAGGAGGTGCGTTAGTTGGTGGTAGCCGGCCACATTCGCGAACTGCACTATCCCGATTGGCTGGCAAATGTCATGATGGTCCGCAAAGCCAGTGGGAGTCGGAGGATGTGCGTGGACTTCACCGACCTCAATAAAGCGTGCCCCAAGAATAGCTTCCCACTGCCTCGGATCGACCAGTTGGTAGACGCTACGTCCGGCCACGAGACCCTCGGCTTCATGGACGCATTCTCGGGTACAACCAGATCAGGATGGACCCGGCTGATGAAGAGGCGACCTCCTTTGTAACTGAGAAGGGGATATATTGCTATAGGGTGATGTCGTTCGGGTTGAAGAATGCGGGAGCCACCTATCAGAGGTTAATGAACAAGGTCTTTGAGGATCAGATCGGGCGTAATATGAGGTGTACGTGGATGACATGCTGACCAAGAGCATCCATGCTGCCGACCATGTTGCCGACCTTGCGAGACTTTCAGCAACCTCCATCGATACCAAATGCGGCTGAACCCCCGCAAGTGTGCCTTCGGGGTTACAGCAGGCAAGTTTCTGGGCTTCATGGTGACGCAGCGAGGAATCGAAGCTAACCCCGACAAGATCTGAGCCATCTTGGATATGAGGCCCTCGGCTAACAAAAAGGAGGTGCAGCGCCTGACGGGGAGGATGGCAGCTTTGAGCTATTTCTTATCCAAGTTGGCAGAAAGGTGTCTACCTTTCTTCAAGGCATTGCACAAGGTCAACAGCTTCGAGTGGATGAGGGAAAGACAAGAGGCTGACTGTGGAAGAAAATGGCAGACCTGGTTCTCGGCTCGCAGGAGAGGTTGAAGGCCAGAGGAAGATGAAGACAACTGAAGCAAAGTGACGGAAACCAGCTCTGCGCCAGGCTTAAAACAGTTTTAAATTTTCCTACCTCATCTTCTCAGCCACGCAGACTCCCACTATAAGCTAGGTCACCTCAGCAGGCGCCCGGCGCGTGAGACGATCCGCCTCCAGCCAATGACGGGACACCGCTGACGTCAGCATCATGATGGCAATGATGATGGCCGCTTTCTGTGGATTTCGAGAGGACAACCTTGCCTCGAGGACGATCACTGCAGATTGGACGAACGGCAGCGACTGCCCGATCACATCCCCCAGATCACCCACGCTAAGTTGTCACAGCGCCCGAAGACACGTGTCCGAGGGCGGTTAGCAGCAGATGGGGATCAGCCACTTGGGAGTGACACCCCTTTCGCCTTACAGAGGTCGGCCCGCTTCGTCTCAGGGGCAAGGGGGCATCTGATGTGGCTGATCCAGCGTTGTCAAAGTAAATGGTGAAGGCAACTGACGGAGCCCTCCCTCGGCCCCGTGGGATGGCCTCGGCCCCCGAGGCCCCCTCGGCCTCAAGCGTCAGCCTCGGCCTCGACCTCGGAGCGTCTGCCTCGGGCTGCCTGACACGACCATGTGGCCCACCAACCGCCTGCAACGACCACGTGGTCCACCACTCGTCTGCAACAGCGTGTGGCCGCGCTCCACAGCCGCGCGTGCCTGACACAACTAGGTCCGCCTGTCGCCCGTAGCACCGCGCTTGGCAGGTGTCGGGCGGGGCAAGACACCTCTGACATGCCCAGTGTCGGTTGCGACCCATCACTGTCAGCCTTGCCTTCCGTTCGCAACCGGACTGTGGCACCTCAAAATCAGCAACCTTCTGAAACGAAAAAAAGGACCTTCGGACAGGTATAAGGGCACACACTCACGACGAGGGAAGGATCTGAACTCTAGTTCTCTAGCTCTTTTCTGCTAGTTAACTCTTGTCTGTTCCCAAGTCGCTGACTTGAGCATCGGAGGATCCCCACCGGAGCAACCGGTCTCCGGGGACTTTCTTGCAGGAGTTCGCCGCGAGGAGAATCTCCGTTCCCGGCATTGGAGGAAGGTGGCTTGGCGTCAACACTTAAAAGGATTTTAAAAAGGTTTATATTTAGTAATCTCTACCAAATTTGATGTTAGGTGTATGCTTTGGCTACGAGTTGCCAATAGGGAAGAGTATTAACAAGTGATCATGATTTTATTAAGAGGGTAGCTTCCTAATACCGCTTCATTCCCGGCTAAGGCCACCACTCTTCTATGACAATCATAGGGGTCGGTATGGTACATGGAGGTCACATGATAGATAAGCCTCTTGTATTACCCCGTTAAGAACACTACACACGAGGACTCGAACAAAGATGAGAGTACTATAGTGAAGTGTTTTTCTTTCACAGTCATAGAAATAATATTCACATTGTTGAAACTTTCTATTTGGCGCTTAGTCAATGAATCCTTAATTTTTTTTTGCCAAAATATATTTACATGTATGATTTAGTTATTTGTACATTATCCTATAGTTTATTAATGGACTATCAACAATTAGTCCAAGAAAGTATAAACCTCTATGAATTAATAATTTTTAATGCTTTATAGTATTGTTCAAGATGATGGTGTTTTTTTGTCGTAATGTGGTTGCATTCATGGTTGAAATGTATGGACATCCCTATGCCTCCTTCAAAATCCTATTTCTAATCTTAAATAATCGAGGATATTGGCTTGAACAAACATGTGTCCTTAAAATTAGCAACCTCAAACTTTTTCATTATGCTGCATCGCTTCCTTCTTCTACTCCCTTTCACAAGGAAATGAAGGGGAAAGAATTTACCACTTATTTTTACCTGCCGTAAGGAAATGTGGCAAAGTAGAGAAATGAGTCAATAACTGATTTTTACCTGCCGGTGCATTTTGGCATGGTTCCTTCGCCACCCCTATGTCCCTTCTCATTGCAAACCGATCTAAGGACCCATCTGGAGAAATTTATCATTCTATCCTTCCAAGGGAGTGCTTTCCTAATGCTGCTCGATAAAACACTATGGATGAAGCACCTATACGCAGCCCCGAAGAACAAGCAAAGCCAAGATGCATCCGTACAATATAAGCCACTTTGAATTATGAAAAAGCGCAAAAATCTATTATTATACTTTTCTATGTAAAATAAGAGAAAATCGATTACGATAGTTTGAATATATATAACAAAAACCTTTAAATGCTTTAGTTAGAAAGAGTGATTTTTTAACAATCTATGATAAGGATAGAGGTAAAGATAGACCTAAACTAATATAGATAAAAATAATTAAAATAATATATATTATTTATAATTTGAATATCAATTTAATCATAAATAAAGCAGAGTGAAGGAAGCAGATTCATATAGCTAACTCATGTAGTTGAAAAAAGACTTAGATGAGTTGAGTTAAAAATGTTAAGGACAAACAAAACAAATCTTCTAAAGCATAATTGAATAAAAATTTTTATCTAAAAATGCAAGTATAAATCTAACATGCATAATTTAATGATAAAAATATAGTTTTTATCCTTAACTTTTGTTCAAAATTCATTTTGATCCTTAAAATTTTAATTATTACAGGTTAGACACTCATGATTTAAGCAATCGCATCAATCATCTAAAGTTACGGAATAACTGATATGCCATATTATCAATCAATCTACATATTCATGATTGAATAATACATCAACTATTTCATTGCCATGGAATGAAATATAAAATGTGAAAAATGCAATAATCTTAAAACATATGAATCATACTGAAAGTTCGAAGATCAAAATAAATTTTGAGTAAAAGTTTAAGGGCCGAAAAGCATATTTTAGCCTATTTTATTTTTCATATATGTGCCATAATATGGAATGAACTATTTCATGTCTAGCATTACCACCATTCCCATAAAAAAAACAATAACAGCAATACCACCTTAATTCTAAACTAGTTAAGGACTATCATCCCCACAAAAACACAACCACAGAAATATATTCAAACAAAAAAACTGAAGGCTATATGAAAAAAGGATACAGTTAATCATTATTATTGAAATGACATTTATTCCTTGTTTTAAATTACAAAAATATGACATCTTTCTCTACATCTCAACACTGTTTTTCTTGCTCATATCTTGCTACGGAACTTCTCTTTATTAAGCACTTCCGAATCCCTGTGAGGAGCGAACTCTGATTGCTTCTCAGCAAGAAATTTGGAAAAGCAAGATCCTTTTCCTTCTTTATTACTCTTTTCTAATGGAGAATCCGACTTTGAAGATGGTGGGGAAGTCGATGCCCAGACCGAGGAGAGGAGTTCATTTGGTTTGTCTAGAACTTGCAATAATGAGAGCTCCTGTTTCTCTGTCAAGGATACCACACAAAACACAAATGAGTTGAATTGCTTTTAAGGTGGAGAGCCATGGTAAGCAAACAAACTCTTTAATTGCTAAAAAAGTGTGAGCAAGTATAAAAACCACCTGAAAACTTGAAAATAGGCTCCAGAGCTGCACAAGGTATGCTGAAATTCAAATGTGGTATGATTCTCCCTCCACCATGCCTAGCATTGCTGGAAGAGGAAAGAGTATTAGCATGATTCCTGATGGATATCCATGAAACTAATAACTACAACTTATATTTATTACGAGTCCACAAGAGGACTGTTGTTTGCTACAAGATCACGAACACTAATGCATAATGTCAAAGTTCAGTGCTAAAGATGCTAGAGTTGTACCTACAAGCCACTACAGGATCAACCAAGAAAATCTTCATCTAAGTATGGATAATCCATCATATGGTTCCACCACAAGATAGTGAACACTTATGAATGATGTTTAAGATGCTAAAGATGCTAGAGTTGTACTGGCAAGGCACAACGGGATCAATAAAAAAAAAATCCATTTAGATACGGATAAACCATCATATAATTTCCAATTGATAAACAGAAATAAGCACTCACAACAATGACATAGCTTCTGTAGCTCGCATGATTGTTTCTACATGATCAATTGAGACCAAGTAAAGGTGCTTCCCCCTTGCAAAGGTGAAGTAAAATAAAATATTTGCTTGACAGCATAAGCCACATTGGTTTAATTAAGAATCAAGTTTAAAGTTTATATGTTCAGCTGAAAAGACGAGATATTATGATCGGCATTGTGAAGTGACAAAATCAACAAGTAGATAACATGAGCATTGGAAACATCCATGATGCTAAGTAGAAAATAAGTACATATGCTAGTTAATTTACTACATGTCGAAGCTACGCAACATTTCAATCACTCACTTGAACAAGCAATTTTCTGTAAGACCTAATGCAATACAGGGTGCAGACAGCAAGCATAGTGACCAGCTAAATGATGCCAAACTTTGTAAGAGTTAAAAGATCCACAAGTGAAGACTTCAATAAGCAACATTCAATTTAGGATTGCAAGGTTTTTATCTGATTTTTCTATAAATTTTTCATTAGAGATGGTATCAAATTTTGATCAACTTTCTATATTTATATTTCAGTAATTCTAGTATATTTTCTTTATTGATTTCTACATCTAGTATAACACATTTCTCATATATTATATGAAGGCGGCTTTTCATATATTAATAAAATAATTTTCAGGGAGAATTCATCTATCGAAGAGTTCTTCAATCCAGTTTGCCTTCAATTTATGTTTGATCTCTGAACTTAACTCCCAGCTATCAAATAGCTATGGACTCTTCGTGCTGCATCAAATCTCTGTCGAAACAGGAACTCTTCACCTTATTTGCTTTTCATTGGGTTAGGGTTAAAATACACAATTCTAGAATTTGGTAACAGCTTTCCAGGAATACAGCATGAAGGTAAATAATTGCAAAGACAATGCAACTCCTACAATTCCATGGAAAGTAGAGAAGACCAGGAGCAAGACTATAATGTAAAATTCCACTATGCTATTATATCATCAGTGGACATGTAGATCATGATACAAAGTATTAGTTCACAAGTGGCACTAACAAGCATGGAAACTTTAAAAAATTGAATGCATTAAACAAAACTGAATTTAGAATTCATACAATTGGTCCTGCTAAATCAGACTCCAATGGAAAATTTGAATAATTCACTCAATTAGCGTTATCAGGAAGTACTAATGATGCAACAGAAGCCCAGCTCTCTGTGAGAAAAAAAAAGTGTTCTAACTCAGCTGTGAAAATATTTGCCGACTAAAACTCTATTTGAATTGACTGTTCGGATGCCTTTAAGCCGCTGTTGGCCAAGAACTACTAAATATGATT
>UESW01002670.1:174120-219683 GCA_900491605.1 Calamus simplicifolius | reverse complement strand
CCGACAGCCCCAATGGCCGACACCCGACGGCCCCAAAGGCCGACACCACTAAGACCGGCACCTTCAAGGCCGGCATCTCCAAGACAGGCGACCCCGGCATGTCCAAGCGAGTCGGCCCAGGCATGTCCAAGCGAGTCGACCCCGGCATCTCCAAGACAGGCGACCCCGGCATGTCCAAGCGAGTCGGCCCTGGCATGTCCAAGCTAGGCGGCCCCGGCATGTCCAAGCGAGTTGACCCCGGCATCTTCTCAGCCGGCCCCGGCGCCTCTCAGCCGACCCCGGCGCTTCCATCCTAGCCGGCCCCGCCTGATCCAAATCGGCCCCGGCGTCCCCCTCGCCAGCCCTCTACTTCTCCAAGCGAGTCGGCCGCCCCTGGCGTCTCCAAGCAAGTCGACCCCGGCATCTTCCCAGCCGGACCCGGCACCTCTCAGCCGGCCCCGGCGCTTCCATCCTAGCCGGCCCCGCCTGATCCAAATCGGCCCCGGCGCTTCCATCCCAGTCGTTCCCCTACGTCTCCAAGCAAGTCGACCCCGGCACCTTCCCAGCCGGCCCCGGCACCTCTCAGCCGGCCCCGGCGCTTCCATCCCAGTCGGCCCCCTACGTCTCCAAGCTAGGCGGCCCCGGCATCTTCCAGCTGGCCCCGGCACCTCTCAGCCGGCCCCGACGCTTCCATCCCAGGCGACCCCGGCATCTCCAGTTCCGCCGAGTCGGCCAAGGCCATCCTAGGCCGGCCCGACTCGGCCCCGGCCTCTCAGTTCCGCCGAGTCGGCCAAGGCCATCCTAGGCCGGCCCGACTCGGCCCCGGCCTCTCTAGTTCCGCCGAGTCAGCCAGGGCCATCCTAGGCCGGCCCGACTCGGCCCCGGCGTCTCCAGTTCCGCCGAGTCGGCTAGGGCCATCCTAGGCCAGCCCGACTCGGCCCCGGCGTCTCCAGTTCCACCGACTCGGCCCCGGCGTCTCCAGTTCCGCCGAGTCGGCCAAGGCCAACCTAGGCCGGCCCGACTCGGTCCCGGCGTCTCCAGTTCCCGCCATATCAGTCCCAGCGGTTCAAGAATCCACTTCTCTGACGCGCGCTGCCTGACAGCGCCCGACGCGCGCCGCCCGACAGCGCCAATGCGCGCCGCCCGACAGCGCCAGATCCGACAATCCAACGGCCCCGCCGGCTGATGGGACGTAGCCCACTAACCAGTCCAGATTCACGCAAGGGCTCAGCGGATCTTCCGACTCATGCCATCCCACGTGATCGTACCAGCGTCATCCCCTATAAAAGGGTAAACCACGTCGAGAACCAGGTAACACACATTTTACGCACTTGAGGCTCTAATTCTCAAAGGAACTACATGATCCTTCTGAGACCTCTCCCTCCTCAAGAGCTCTCTCGAGCTCCTTCTCTACTGTATGTTAGGGTTTAGACCTTGATGAATAGCAATGGGATTCCCTGTTGAACAAGAACTAGAACTAAGGATTTCTAATCCTGTTAGGTTTAGACTTCTTGAAAAGGAGGAAGATGGGGAGGAGAAAGAAAGGGCTGCCGCCCTATGATGAGAGAAGGGAATTTTTGGGAGAAAAGAATCTGTTCTCTATTCCATCCAAACCCTAGAGACTAGAGTTTAAATACATCCACGAAGTGGGCCAGGCCCAGACTCAACAAAAAACTCCCATGGACTAACCCAATGAGATTAAACTAATCCCCAAGCCCGTGTACACCCGTGACTTGATTTAATCTCAACCCTTGGACTCAAACCCAGCCCAATACAAGTTAGCCCACCTGGGCCTTGATAGCACCACACCAGGCCCAACAATCTCCACCTTGGTGCTTTCAAGGCCTCAGCACGTCCACTGTGTCCATCAGCTTTAACAACGAAATACACTTTTGAAAACTGTCCCGTGGAAGAACCTTAGTCAGTGCATCTGCTGGATTTTCTTTGGTGTATACCTTCACCAGCTCCACCTCACCATCTTCCACCAGCTCTCTGATCCTGTGGTATCTGAGGTCAATGTGCTTCGTCCTGGCATGATAGACTGCATTCTGCGCAAGCATCAGAGCACTCTGGCTGTCACTATGCACCTGGACAACCTTCTGATCAAGTCCCATCTCCAGCATCAAGCCCTTCAGCCAAAGAGCTTCCTTTGCTGCCTCTGTGATACCTATGTATTCTGCCTCCGTGGTAGATAAGGCTGTGATGGGCTGCAGACATGATCTCCACGATACTGGACCACCAAACAGGCTGAACACAAAGCCTGTTGTGGATCTCCTAGTGTCCACATCTCCACCAAAGTCTGCATCCACATACCCATATAACTGCCCACGAGCCTCCTTGGATAAGTTGGATCTCTCAGCACCTTCTTGCTGTCCATAGCAAATACCAACCCCAACTGTACCTACCAAGTACCTGAAGATTCCCTTTAGTGCTCGCCAGTGCTCCCTGCCAGGGTGCGCCATGAACCTGCTCACCTGGCTCACTGCATGGGCTATGTCTGGCCTACAACATACCATGGCATACATAAGGCTCCCAACACCAGAAGCATATGGTACCTTCTCCATCTCCTGAGCCTCCACCTCAGTCTGTGGTGACATGGTCTTCGATAAGGAAAAATGTGCTGCCAAAGGTAGTGCTGTCGGTTTGGCATCCTTCATCCCATATCGCTCCAGAATCTTTTTAATGTAGCCACCCTGACTCAGATGCAGCACACCTTTGGATCTATCTCTGATGATTTCCATCCCTAGGATCTTCCTGGCTGGCCCCAGATCCTTCATCTCAAACTCCCGAGACAAAGCTATCTTCAGTTCCTGTACAGCCTTCTCACTCTTGCATGCTATCAGCATGTCATCTACATACAAGAGTAAGTACATCCTAGACCCATCATCCAGAGATTTAACATACACACAAGAATCATACTCACACCTGGAAAGTCCAATGCTCCTAACATAAGTGTCAAATCTCTTGTACCACTGCCTCGGCGACTGCTTCAGCCCATACAGAGATTTCTTCAGCAAACAGACTTTCCCATCTGATCTTGGTTCTCTAAACCCTGGTGGCTGCTCCATGTAGATGCTCTCCTCCAAATGACCATGGAGGAATGCTGTCTTCACATCCATCTGCTCCAGCTCCAAGTCCTGAGCTGCTACAATACTCAATAATAGTCTGATGGAAGTGTGCCTGACAACTGGAGAAAATATCTCACCATAATCGATGCCTTCTTTCTGAGAGTATCCTTTGGCCACTAGTCTTGCCTTATACCTGATACCCTCTTGTTCTGAAGCTCCTTCCTTGCGCTGATAAACCCATTTACAACCAATGGGTTTCTTTCCTTGTGGCAGCTGGACCACCTGCCACGTATTATTTCTGTGAAGAGACTGCATTTCCTCTGCCATAGCATGGATCCACCTATCTCTATCCTGACTTTCCATAGCCTCTCATAGGTGAAAGGGTCTCCATTCGCTGTCACCAGGGCATATGACAACGAATCCTCAAAGCCGTATCGAACTGGTGGTCGCACGTTCCTCCTGGGCCTTTGCTGTGCGATCCCAGTATCAGTCCCCTGTCCAGCTGCATCCTGCTGAACTCCCTGGCTTCTACCCCCTCTGTCAGTCCTCTCCACCTGAATCTCAAATCCTCCTGGTCCACTAGCAAATGGCACAACTGTATAGGAGGTTGTCTGACTAGTGTTACCGTGTTCTACCTCCTGTAGTCCCTGCTGTGCATCCATGCCACTTCTGTTCTGGAGGATTGAGCTCTCATCAAAGGTTACATCTCTGCTGATGACAACCTTCTTCTCCAAGGGGTCCCATAGCCGATACCCCTTGACTCCTCGCGGGTAGCCTAGGAACACCATCTTCTTAGACCTGGCATCCAACTTACTCCGCTCCCCAGCTCCAACATGCACATATGCTGTGCATCCAAACACCCTTAGATGGTTTAGGCTTGTCTTCCTTCCAGACCATATCTCCTCTGGAATGTCTCCATCTAACCTGGTGTGCGGTGACCGATTGACCAAGTAGCTAGCTGCATCTACTGCGTCAACCCAGAACATCTTTGGAAGCCCTGCCTGCAGCCTTAAGCATCTTGCCTTTTCCAATAGTGTTCTGTTCATCCTCTCAGCCACCCCATTCTGTTGAGGAGTTCCCATCACCGAGAAGTGCCTTCTGATGCCCCACTCCTCACAAAAAATCTGGAACTCCCTGCTGGTGTATTCCCCGCCATTATCAGACCTCAGACACTTCACACTTTTACCCTGCTCCTTCTCCACCTCAGCCTTCCAGATTTTGAACTTGGTGAAGACCTCTGATTTCTCCTTCATAAAGTAGATCCACAGCTTCCTTGAGAAATCATCTATCAGGGTCATAAAGTATCTGGCCCCATTCCTTGCAGAAACTGGGGCTGGTCCCCAGACATCTGTGTGTACTAACTCCAGGGGTTCAGCACTCCTAGCTGTGCTGACTGAGAACTGTACTCTCCTCTGCTTTCCCATCTGACAAGGCTCACAGATCTCCATATCTCCGCTACTCAAGTCTGGAAGCAGACCTCTCTTGCTCAGTTCTTTCATCCCCTTGTCTCCCATGTGGCCCAGGCGGTAATGCCACATCCTGTACACATCCCGGGGATCTTGCTCCACAGCTGCCACCTCAGATTTCACAGTCATCACAGAGCCCTCCATCTTGTATAGATTATTTTCCAGCCTCCTCCCTCTCATCACCACCATGGCTCCATTGGAGATGTTCAGAACTCCACTCCTGGCACGACTGCTGAAGCTGTATCCAGTCCGCTCCAAGTACCCCAGTGATACCAGATTCTTCTTGAGTTCTGGAACATGCTTCACACTGGTAAGAGTGCGCACCATACCATCAAACATCCTCACCCTCACTGTGCCAATACCTGCCACCTTGCAAGGGTGATTATCTCCAAGAGTCACATTCCCCTCCTCAACCTCTGTGTAAGTACTGAACCACGACCGGTTGGGAGTGTAATGATGAGAACAGGCTGAATCCAAGGTCCACATCTCTGTGCTGTGCCTGTGATCATCTGATACAACCAAGAGATCATCCTCCACCTCCTGATCTGCAACTGTACTCACTGACTCAGATCCTCCTTTTTCTCCCTTCTGATTTTTCCACTTAGGACAATTCTTCTTAAAATGTCCTACCTCTCCACACTTATAGCACTTCAGCTCTCTCTTGCCTTTCCTGGACTTTGATCGTCCTCCAGACTTACTTCTGTCCCTGCCCCTACCTCTGCCTGTCCTTTCCCCAACTGATAGACCCTCCTGGGGAACAGCTTCCTTGGTCATCTTCTCCCTCTGCTCATTCGTCCGAAGCACCGAGACAATATCTTCATAAATTAATGTCTCCTTCCCATAGAGCAGTGTTGTGACCAATGAGTCATAAGACGTGGGCATTGAACATAAAAGCAGAAGTGCTTTATCTTCTTCCTCCATCTTGACCCCGACATTCAGAAGTTCATTGCTCATCTGGTCGAATATCTGGATGTGACCCAGCACATCTCCACCTTCTGACATCCGAAGGCTGTAGAGGCGCTTCTTCAACATCAACTTGTTGCACATATTCTTCCCCATATAGAGGGTGTGCAACTTCGTCCAGAGTCCCTTCGGGGTCTTCTCCTCCAGCACTGAATAGAGGACTGAATCCGCCAGACAGCCCCTGATCATTGAACATGTCTTCTTCTCCAATGAAATCCACTGCTTGTCTGTCATCCCATCTGGCCTTTCCTCCAAAGCCAGATCTAAACCCTGCTGCACAAGGAGGTCCTCTACCCGGACTTTCCACATGGAGAAACTTCCCTTCCCATCAAACTTCTCAACCTCTATTTTTATGCTACTCCCCATGGCCAATTTCAAAAATAGCACAAAAAATAAATTTTATAAAATAGAGAAGTACCTTGACGAGATTCTGTTGAAATTATTTCAACTCCTTGAAGGCCTCCAGATTACTCCTTGAACCAGGCTCTGATACCACTTGTTAGGGTTTAGACCTTGATGAATAGCAATGGGATTCCCTGTTGAACAAGAACTAGAACTAAGGATTTCTAATCCTGTTAGGTTTAGACCTTGAAAAGGAGGAAGATGGGGAGGAGAAAGAAAGGGCTGCCGCCCTATGATGAGAGAAGGGAATTTTTTGGGAGAAAAGAATTTGTTCTCTATTCCATCCAAACCCTAGAGACTAGAGTTTAAATACATCCACGAAGTGGGCCAGGCCTAGACTCAACAAACAAAAAACTCCCATGGACTAACCCAATGAGATTAAACTAACCCCAAGCCCGTGTACACCCGTGACTTGATTTAATCTCAACCCATGGACTCAAACCCAGCCCAATACAAGTTAGCCCACCTGGGCCTTAATAGCACCACACCAGGCCCAACACTGTAACCTCTGTCACTAACTTGGGCGTCGGAGGGTCCCATCGGAGAACCCTCTCCGGTCTTGGGACTTCTTTGCAGGCAACCCGGTGAAGAAGAAGAGCCTCCGTTCCCGACGTCCAGGAGGGGTGATCGAGCGTCATCAGATTGGCGCGCCAGGAAGGGGGGTGCATAAGAAAAAGTAGCGAACGTCTTCCCTGAGCTACATCTTCCATCCCCTCTCTTCTCCTAGAAGCCATGGTGGTGACACGAGCCCAGGATGCCTCCGTCAGCTGCCCGGCGGGGCTCCCCCGCCAACTAGACAGCAGGAGGCCAATCCCCCTGCTACCAACCCTCCGGTTGCCGGCCCGCCGCCGGACGCCGCCCTCCAAACAGCGGAGCAGCTGGCAACCCTCTCCCAGCAAGTTCAGAATCTCACTGCCATGGTCCACGGACTCCAGCAGCAGCAGTCCGTGGCCACCCAGCACCAGACTGCTCCCCCGCCAGCCAGCAGTCGGCGAGGGGAGGTTCTCCTCGGCGAGGACCGGCCGACGTCAGGTTTCCCCAGGAAGCCTCGACGCGAGCCCTCCAAGCGGCCGCGGTCCCCTGACCACGGCCCCAGCGAGTTTCCTCCCAAGCCACATCATCACGAGGAACCCAGGCGGAAGTCCCGACTTCCGTCTCCATCTCTTCTGCCTCCTCTTCTTCTTCTTCCTCCGAGCCATCTCGGAGGGCCCCGACGATCAACCGCCAGGCGGAGGAACGCCTGGAGGAGTACAACCGGCGCCTCGACGAGCTCGCCAGGAAGATCAACCATCAGCCGGAGGAAGAGTTTGACACTCGTCCTCCCTACACCCGCCGCATACTGGAGGAACCGGTTCCCTCCAGGTTCCGCTTCCCCCAGGTGGACCCGTACGACGGTACGACCGACCCTCTCGACCACCTCGAGAGCTACAAGGCCATGATGCAAGTCCAGGGCGCCTCAGACGCCCTTCTCTGCAAGGCCTTCCCTGCAACCCTGCGGAAGGCCGCCCGTGCGTGGCATTCACGCCTGTCCCCCCACAGCATAGACTCCTTCCGGGAGCTGGAGAGGGCATTTTGGCCCACTTTGATGCCTGCCGCCGGATCCCAAGGGTGGCGGACAGCCTCTTCTCCGTCCGCCAGAAGGAAGGAGAGTCCCTGCGGGACTTCGTGTCCCGATTCAAAACCGCCGCCCTCGAGGTCTACCATCTCGATGATGCGGTGGCCACCCTGGCGCTGAAGCGGGGACTCCTTCCGTCCCGCTTCACCTTCTCCCTGGACAAGAAGCCCCCGAGCTCTTACTCCGACCTCCTCCTCCGGGCCCAGAAGTACATCCGGGCAGATGAAGCCGACCTCACCCGCCGGGAGTCTTCGAAAGGCTCCAGCCACAAATCCGCTCGCCCTGAGCCGAGCGGACCTCCCCGACATCGCCGATCCGACCCACCTCGCCGGTCCGACAACAGGCGCCGAAGCCCTGTCCCCGACGAGGGTAAGCTCACTCCCCTCCTTGCCCCTCGATCCCACATCCTGATGGAGATCGAGGGCGAGCCCTACCTTCAACGTCCTCCCCCCATGAAGAAGGGTGTACCCGCGACAGAAGCCGCTACTGTCGATTCCACCGGGACTACGGCCACGACACCGACAGCTGCTACAGCTTGAAACGGGCCATCGAGGAGCTCATCCAACGGGGCTACCTCGGCAAGTACGTCCAGAAGATGCCACAGCCGCTGCCGGCCATCATGGGGCCTCCACCAGCTCAAGCCGCCGTCGACAACACTCCCACGGAGCGGACTGTCGGGATGGTGTCCTGGGGGTCAGCCTCTGCGTCCAAGCGGCCGAGGGGGGAGGATGCTCCAAATAATGTAATGCCCCGGGGGGAGACTGCTGTAATGGAAAATGTAAACAATGAAGGCGTAGTCGTCGCTATGACGATCGCCAAACACCCTGTAAAAAGGATATTAGTTGATAGTGGCAGCTCAGCTGACATCCTTACTTACGACGCCTTTGTTCGGATGGGTTTATCTGTTGACTCCCTTCAGCCCGTGGCGACCCCGCTAGTCGGATTCACTGGAGATTCTGTGAGGGTCGAGGGCGAAATATCCTTGCCTGTGACGGCCGGAACCCCACCATGCCAAAGCACCGTGATCATGAAATTCCTGGTCGTGAGGGTCCCTTTGGCATACAACGCCATTCTTGGGCATCCCGGCCTGAATCTTTTGGACGCGGTTATCTCCACCCGACGTCTACTGGTGCAGTTCCCCACCAGCGAGGGAGTTGGAGAATGCGCGGGGAGATAAGCCCGGTCTTACCTTGCTATCATGCGGCGTCAAGCCCTTTGGAGGCCGACCCGGCCCTGGAGGCATCTGACCCTAGAGATTCCGCCAAAGGAGGGGAGCCCGCCGAGCACCTCCTGACTTTCCCTCTCAAAGATGACCCAGCAAGGACCGTCCGTGTGGGCGGACTCCTTCCCCTGGAAGACCGGGAGCGCCTCTTAGCTTTCCTGCGGGCTAACTCGGACGTATTCGCCTGGTCAGCGTCTGACATGCCCGGCATCCCTCCGGAGGTCATCACCCACAAGCTCAACATCGACCCGCGCCACCGTCCAATCCGTCAAAAGAAGAGGAGCTTTGCCCCCGACCGACAAAGGGCGATTGATGAAGAAGTCAACAAGCTGATCAGCGCCGGCCACATCCGGGAGGCGCACTACCCAAGCTGGCTGGCCAACGTAGTCATGGTGCGCAAGGCAAACGGGAGCTGGAGGATATGTATAGACTTCACCGACCTCAACAAGGCGTGCCCAAAAGACAGCTTTCCCTTGCCAAGAATTGACCAGCTGGTCGATTCCACCTCTGGTCACGAGCTTCTCAGCTTCATGGACGCCTTCTCCGGATATAATCAGATAAGGATGGACCCCGGCGACGAGGAGCACACCTCCTTCGTGACAGAGAAAGGCATTTACTGTTACAAGGTGATGCCTTTCGGCCTCAAGAATGCGGGAGCGACCTATCAACGGCTGATGAACAAGGTGTTCCAGGACCAGCTCGGCCGGAACATGGAAGTCTACGTGGACGACATGCTGACGAAGAGCACCCGTGCCGCCGACCACATCTCGACCTGGAAGAAACTTTTAACAACCTCCGTCGCTTCCAAGTCAAGCTGAACCCTAAGAAGTGCGCTTTTGGGGTCACGGCAGGTAAATTTCTGGGCTTTATGGTGACCCAGCGCGGAATCGAGGCGAACCCAGAGAAGATCAGTGCCATACTTGACATGAGGCCGCCGTCCAACAAGAAGGAAGTGCAACGGCTAACGGGAAGGATAGCGGCTCTGAGTCGTTTCCTCTCCAGATCGGCAGAGAGGTGCTTGCCTTTCTTCAAGGCCCTGCGGAAGGTGAACGGTTTTGCGTGGACGGACGACTGCCAGGAAGCTTTCGACGGCTTAAAGGCGTTCCTGTCCTCCCCACCGCTCCTCTCCAAGCCGAGAGACGGGGAGAGTCTTTCCTTTACTTAGCCGCCTCCTCAGAAGCCGTCAGCTCAGTCCTGGTGCGCCTTGACGCTGACGGAACCCAAAGGCCAGTCTACTACGTGAGCAAGGTCTGCACGACGCCGAGGTCAGGTATTCCAAAACAGAGAAAGTCATTTTCGCCTTGATAGTTTCTGCCCGGCGTCTTCGCCCGTATTTCCAAGCCCATCCTATCGTGGTGCTCACGGACCAACCTCTCCGAGCCATCCTGGCCCGTCCGGATACTTCGGGTCGACTCGCCAAATGGGCCATCAAGCTGGGAGAATTCGACATCTCTTTCCAAGCACGACCGGCCTTGAAGTCCCAAGTCCTGGCCGACTTCCTGGTCGAGTGCACTTGGGCGGAAGAAGATCTCAAGGAGGTCCCTGGGGAGCAGCCCAGGCCCGAGCCGAGCGTGATGGAGAGACCTGGATCCTCCACGTGGACGGCGCATCGAATTCTCAAGGGAGTGGCGCCGGCCTCATTCTTGCCGGGCCGGAGGAGAAAGAACCGAGTGCGCCCTGAGATTTCTTTTTGAAGCCACCAACAACCAAGCGGAGTACGAAGCCCTGCTGGCCGGTTAAGATTAGCCCAGGAGGTTGGAGCAAAGCACCTCAGAGCCTACACGGACTCGCAACTCGTCTCCGGGCAAATCAACGGAGAGTATGAGGCGCGCGACCCCGTTATGGCGCAATATCTGAAAAAGGTTCAACTCTTGACCTCACTGCCCTACTTCAGCATCAGTTACATCCCCCGAAGTGAAAACGCAAAGGCCGACGTCCTCTCTCGACTGGCTACCTCCGCCGACGGCTTGACAAGGGACGCCTACATCGAATATCTAGAAAGGCCCAGTATAGAGGGCGGGGAGGAAGTCCTCCCGCTCACCCGGAACCTACATGGATGGACGCCTATGTCCGCTACCTCACCGACGGCACCCTCCCTGACGACCGCAACGAAGCCAGATTGCTCAAGTGGAGGGCCTCCAAGTTCATCCTCCTCGACGGGCGCCTATACAGAAGGTCATTCTCCTACCCGTTGCTTAAGTGCGTAGGCCCCGCCGATGCCGACTACATCCTCAGAGAAATCCACGAGGGCATTTGCGGGAACCATCTGGGGGGCAGATCCTTAGCCCAGAAGGCTCTCCGTCAGGGGTACTTCTGGCTCACTATGAAGGAGGACGCGGCCAAGCTAGTTCAAAGGTGTGACGGCTGCCAGCGCCACGCGCACATCCAACGTCAGCCGCCTGCCCCGCTGAGCCCACTCTCGGCTCCATGGCCCTTCGCCCAGTGGGGAATGGACATCCTTGGACCGTTCCCCCCAGCTTCAGGGCAGCGGAGATTCTTGTTGGTCGCCATCGACTACTTCACCAAGTGGGTCGAGGTCGAGGCGTTGGCCAAAATCACTGAGAGCAAAGTTAAGGCTTTCTTCTGGAAGTCGATCATATGCCGCTTTGGCTTGCCTCACACCCTCGTCACGGACAACGGCGCCAATTCAACAACGAGGCGTTCAAGGCCTTCTGTGAGGAGCTAGGCATTCACCACCGATTCACCTCTGTCGGCCACCCCCAGACCAATGGGGAGGCTGAGGTCATGAACCGCACCATCCTCAGAGGGCTCAGGACTCGCCTAGACGGTTCCAAGGGACGCTGGGTAGAAGAGCTCCCCAGCATGATATGGGCTTACCACACAACGCCCAGAGCCCCGACGGGCGAAACTCCTTTCAGCCTCTCCTTCGGATCCGAGGCCATCATCCCCGTCGAGATCGGATTGCCCAGTCCACGTGTGGAGTCCTTCAGTGAGGAGAGCAACTCCGCACTGATCCGGGCCAACCTAGACTTCATCGACGAGGCGCATGACAGAGCGAGACTGCGCATGGCGACCTTTCGCCAGCGAGCGGCCAAGTACTACAACGCCCGGGTTCGTCCCAAGGTTTTTCTCTGCG
Source organism: Calamus simplicifolius (assembly GCA_900491605.1). Taxonomy (NCBI): domain Eukaryota; kingdom Viridiplantae; phylum Streptophyta; class Magnoliopsida; order Arecales; family Arecaceae; genus Calamus; species Calamus simplicifolius. Next base: position 207,871 of record UESW01002670.1, on the reverse strand, counting down.
GAGACTTGGTGCTACGAAAGGCCGAGGTATCAAAGCCTACCGAGGGGGGCAAGCTATCCCCCAACTGGGAAGGTCCCTACCGTGTCGCCGAGGCGTTCCACCGGGGGGCATACAAACTAGAAGAGCTTGACGGGAAGCCCATTCCACGTACCTGGAATGCGGACAACCTCCGCCGATATTATCAATGATGTACTCCCAGAAGCATAAGTAATAAAAAAGGTCCTTTCTGGCGACACAGTTTGTCCTCCCTTGCGCCAAGTCTCTCAAAAGGAGCTCACTGGCATCGCGGCCCATGGGACACCACTCAGCCCCGGCACGGCGGTGCCCCCGAGTTGGTTAAGTCCCTAAAGGCTCCGTACCCGGCTGAGTCGCCACTTGGGCGGCACACAAACCCCAGGCTGGTTCAAAAGGAGCTCACTGGCATCGCGGCCCGGGACACCACTCGGCCCCGGCACGGCGGTGCCCCCGAGTTGGTTAAGTCCCTAAAGGCTCCGTACCCGGCTGAGTCACCACTTGGGCGGCACACAAACCCCCAGGCTGGTTCAAAAGGAGCTCACTGGCATCGCGGCCCACGGGACACCACTCGGCCCCGGCACGGCGGTGCCCCCGAGTTGGTTAAGTCCCTAAAGGCTCCGTACCCGGCAGAGTCGCCACTTGGGCGGCACACAAACCCCCAGGCTGGTTCAAAAGGAGCTCACTGGCATCGCGGCCCACGGACACCACTCGGCCCGGCACGGCGGTGCCCCCGAGTTGGTTAAGTCCCTAAAGGCTCCGTACCCGGCTGAGTTACCACTTGGGCAGCACACAAACCCCCAGGCTGGTTCAAAAGGAGCTCACTGGCATCGCGGCCCATGGGACACCACTCGGCCCCGGCACGGCGGTGCCCCCGAGTTGGTTAAGTCCCTAAAGGCTCCGTACCCGGCTGAGTCGCCACTTGGGCGGAACACAAACCCCCAGGTTGGTTCAAAAGGAGCTCACTGGCATCGCGGCCCACGGGACACCACGGCCTCGGCACGGCGATGCCCCCGAGTTGGTTAAGTCCCTAAAGGCTCCGTACCCGACTGAGTCGCCACCTGGGCGGCACATAAACCCCCAGGCTGGTTCAAAGGAGCTCACTGGCATCGGCCCACGGGACACCGCTTGGCCCCGGCACGGCGGTGCCCCCGAGTTGGTTAAGTCCTTAAAGGCTTCGTACCCAGCTGAGTCGCCCCTCGCAGCGGTTCCCACACCCCCGAGGCGGTTCAAAAGGAACCTGATGACTCTCAGCTCTCAGGTCACCCTCCGGGGTTCAAAAGACTCCCAGACTCCGTTTGTAGAGCATTACTAGCCGCCCTCAGCTAGCCAAAGAAGGCGCGCAGACGTCCATCCAAGGCAGCGTAAGATGAAAGAGCAGATGCCAAGGTAAAAGTTCTACACTCCTTTCGCTTAGCTGGTGCAGGGCACGCAAGCTCAAGGAGTGTGGGGGGCATTTGATGGAGCCAGTTGACCCCATAAAGATTAAAAAAAATTTCGACATCTTCAAGACCGTCGGCCCCAAAGGCCGATACCCGACGGCCCAAAGGCCGACACCCGAAGACCGACGGCCCCAAAGGCCGACACCCGACGGCCCCGAGGGCCGATACCCGACGGCCCCAAAGGTCGACATCTCCAAGACCGGCGCCTGCAAGGCCGGCACCTCGAAGCCCGATGGCCCCGAGGCCCGACACCCGACGGCCCCAAAGGCCGACACCCGACGGCCCCAAAGGCCAACATCTCCAAGACCGACGGCCCCAAAGGTTGATACCGTCGGCCCCAAAGGTCGACACCCGAAGACCGACGGCTCCAAGGACCGACAGCCCCAAAGGCCGACACCCGTTGGCCCCGAAGGCCGACACCCGAAGACCGACGCCCCAATGGCCGACACCTGACGGCCCCAAAGGCCGACACCACCAAGACCGGCACCTTCAAGGCCGGCATCTCCAAGACAGGTGACCCCGGCATGTCCAAGCGAGTCGGCCCCGGCATCTCCAAGACAGGAGACCCCGGCATGTCCAAGCGAGTCGGCCCAGGCATGTCCAAGCGAGTCGGCCCCGGCATGTCCAAGCTAGGCGGCCCCGGCATGTTCAAGCGAGTCGGCCCAGGCATGTCCAAGCGAGTCGACCCCGACATCTTCCCAGCCGGCCCCGGCACCTCTCAGCCGGCCCCGGCGCTTCCATCCTAGTCGGCCCCGCCTGATCCAAATCGGCCCCGGCGTCCCCCTCGCCGGCCCTCTACTTCTCCAAGCGAGTCGGCCGCTCCCGGCGTCTCCAAGCAAGTCGACCCCGGCATCTTCCCAGCCGGCCCTGGCACCTCTCAGCCGGCCCCGGCGCTTCCATCCTAGCCGGCCCCGCCTGATCCAAATCGGCCCCGGCGCTTCCATCCCAGTCGTTCCCCTACGTCTCCAAGCAAGTCGACCCCGGCACCTTCCCAGCCGGCCCCGGCACCTCTCAGCCAGCCCCGGTGCTTCCATCCTAGGCGGCCCCGGCGTCTTCAGTTCCGCCGAGTCGGCCAGGCCATCCTAGGCCGGCCCGACTCGGCCCCGGCCTCTCCAGTTCCGCCGAGTCAGCCAGGGCCATCCTAGGCCGGCCCGACTCAGCCCGGCGTCTCCAGTTCCGCCGAGTCGGCCAGGGCCATCCTAGGCCGGCCTGACTTGGCCCCGGCGTCTCTAGCCGAGTCGGCCAGGGCCATCCCAGGCCGGCCGACCCGGCCCCGGCGTCTCCTGTCCCGCCGAGTCGGCCAAGGTCATCCCGCCAGCCCGACTCGGCCCCGGCATCTCAGGCCGGCCCGACTCGGCCCCGGCATCTCCAGTTCCGCCGAGTCGGCCAAGGCCATCCTAGGCCGGCCCGACTCGGGCCCCGGCGTCTCCAGTTCCCGCCAGATCAGCCCCAGCGGTTCAAGAATCCGCTTCTATGACGCGCGCCGCTCGACAGCGCCCGACGCGCGCTGCCCGACAGCGCCGATGCGTGCCGCCCGACAGCGCCGACGTGCGCCGCCCGATAGCGCCAAATCCGACAATCCAACGGCCCCGCCGGTTGATGGGACGCAGCCCACTAACCAGTCCAGATTCACGCAAGGGCTCAGCGGATCTTCCGACTCATGCCATCCCATGTGATCGTGCTAGCGTCATCCCTATAAAAGGGTAAACCACGTCGAGAACCAGGTAACACATATTTTACGCACTTGATGCCCTAATTCTCAAAGGAACTACCTGATCCTTCTGAGACCTCTCCCTCCTCAAGAGCTCTCTCGAGCTCCTTCTCTATTGTGACCTCTGTCACTAACTTGGGCGTCGGAGGGTCCCACCGGAGAACCCTCTCGGTCTTGGGACTTCTTTGCAGGCAATCGGTGAAGAAGAAGAGCCTCCGTTTCCAACGTTCAGAAGGGGTGATCGAGCGTCATCAGTTATAGCCTAATTTTTATTTTAGTCGTTAACGGCCGTTTAAGGCAGGTTGCACTTTGTTGGACGGTGGATCTCGTTTGAAAAACGACAAGCTTCAGTAACTCAGCCATGTAACTTAAAAAAAATCACTAGTTGATCTCATTTATTATTTATTCAAGAAAGGCATCATTTTTCTCACCGACTCTGTTAACATTTTGTTTTATATAGAGTGGTGCTATTTAATAGCATATATATATATATATTTCAATCTACTAATTTTGAGCCCGGAAGCAAAAGATGATCAAGCATTGGGAATTCCTTGTGCCCTTTAATAAAGGATCCGAAATGTAGCGAGTCTCTTCTCGAGAGAGAAAAATAAAAGGGAGAGATTTTTAAATAAGCACTCTTTGTTGTTTCAATATTCTAATTTTTCAAATCAGCAGCTCGCATCCATATACTTTGATTTTTCTCCAAGTTATTGATGTCAACGGCTGGTGAACGGATAAGCGACAGTGATGGCCTGAGAAAATTAATAAAAGGCAATGGATAGCGCATCCATACAGCAGCAAACAAGGGTGTAGTGGTGCAGACGTCTTGAGGGAGTGCGTTGATGCTAAACAGAGAGCTCGAATGTGGGCCTTAATGGAATCAAGCTTTATTCCATACAAGACACTGGTGTACTGCTATATATTCCATTACCTGGAAAAATCTTTATCCCATGCAAGAGATAGGATTGTATTCTAGTATATGTCCAGAAGCTAGGAGAGGCTTTATTCTCTCATCGCACAGCCATAGGAGTGGTAATCATAAAAGTAAGATGCCAAACTAAGATACTTGCTTTGGGGAGTCAAACTCTCTCTCAATGGGAAGAACAAACATACTTCAATCTACAATCTAATCCAACAGCGCGTCTAGCTTTTTTTTCAATTTCCTTATTTTATCAATTGTAGGCGAATCATCCATACCCTGTGGGACGTCTTTTGATACCATCCATCAACTTGTCTTGATAAATAAAGCAATGATATATCAAAGCTTTAGAAAAGTGATCAGAACAAAACAATGTTAAAGGATCCATCAACCTTTGCAATGCAAATCAAATCTTGTTACCTTGATAAATAAAATAATAAAAACTCCAAGCTTTAGAAAAGTAGTTAGAACAAAACAATACAAAAGACTCTTATCAAATTAGGCAATGCAAATCACATCATGATCGCTTTACCATCCGACAGAACAAGGAAACACATGAGAACCAATGGGGAGCACCCTATTTTTTGCCTCCACTTTTTTGTGGGTCAGACCAATTTGAAACAGAAGAACGAACCGGTCCTTCCCAGACTTTAATCAAAGCGGAGTTATGTTCACCATAAGTACCTTGATTTTTTTTTTAATTTTAATTTTCCCATCCAATAATGGGATTGAACTGCACTAGAAAGCAGTTGCACCTGGTGGCAAATTACTTGCAATTCCACTGGGTGCCACGAATCATGTGACAGTAGTTAGATTGGCTGGTTGTGCACCCATGACAATGGTGATCGCAGGATGCTCTGATTTGAACTGCTTCCTGCCAGTATGGTGTCCTGTTTGAGGTTTCAGAGGAAAGCCCTGTTCATCAGGATGGCAGTTAAGTACACTGAACTCTGAACTTACAATCAATTCTCAAAGTAAAGCCTTTCAAAGAGAGAGTAAAATCCGGTAATTTTGCATAATTTGTTTACTAGGATGTAAGATTATCATATTGAATTTGTCTGAATAATATTAGCTTTAATTCTCAAATATGCAAGATTATTATATTCGATAATATTATTAAAAGATTATATTACATTACATATTATATTATATATTATGTTAGATTATTATCTAATAAAAAATAAGACTCAAAATCGAATTGCTTAAAAAAAATAATTATACATTATCTTAACTAGTTTGAAATTCAAGTTTAATGTTGTTATGAATATATAATATTATATTGTGTACAATATTTGACTATACATTATTATAATATATTATATAACATCAAAAATATAAAATAAAATCATTGGACTATTTTTATATATTTATTTTTTAGATAGAAATTGAATTACCATAATTTATAGTAATTTTAGATTAGCAGTTATCATTTTATTATCAAACATGGTAACTGTTGCTGCTGATTCTCGTTCTTCGATTTGAGGACGGTGTGTGTCGGGATCGGAATAGCTTTCTTTCGTCCTGATAGACCTGCAAAACATCTTTATGCAGAAATCGTAGGGGCTGATCCATGCGGAAGACCCTCCGAACGTCTAAGTTAGTAAGAATCCTCAGCAAGCAAGTGAGAGGAGAAGGTTGTTGCAGAAGGAGCAATGGCCTCTCCTTCAATTGTGAGGGCTTAGAATTGCCTTTTGAGAGCTTAACTGGGGTCTTGGGATTTGATTTTTGTGCGCTGCCGATAAGGTGAGCAATTACCTAATTTTTCGGGTGCATTTTGAGGCGTTGGCATCCGATAAGGTCGACTTCCCATCGGTTAGGGGTTTTGAAGGTTAATGAGCCTTATCAGGAATCCGGGATTCTGTTGATCACGGACGGAGTGCCGTATTTGGCTCATTTCTTATTTAAGAGGCTCTTAATGATTAAGGCGGTTTGTCTTCTGGTATATTCCGCATGTCTTTCGATATATACGACATAATTTTAAGGTAACGGTGGCACTTTCATTTGAGAGGATAAGGCTCGGTTCTGTCGGAGATAGCTCAGATCTGCTGAGGTTCAAAGATAGTTGATCTTGCTAAGGTTTGAAGACTGCAGTCGGTGCAACTTATTCTTTTCTTATCATGATAGTAAAAGTGAATGTTACCGACTGCCACGTTTGATGTAGTGATGATTTTACTCCGCAACAATAACCTAATGTTATGTTATTGAGATGGATGCGCAGCAACCAACGCCCTCCTGCAGGAAAGCCTCAGAAGTCATGGCTAGCGCCTGCGTTTAAACAGAGCATTCCCACAAGCAGAGCAGGGTCATAGCAGCTGGCTCAAGACTGACTGGTTGGTCGTGCGTGGCATTCACCGTGATATAGAATCTTCGATATGGACATGCGCGGATGGTGGAGGCTTGGCCCTTACGGGCACGACTGGGACATATATTTGACAAGCACTTTGCGTAGGACCCTAATCCTTCCTTTTTTCCATGGAATATCTCAGCATATAGATTGGCATCAAAGAAAAAGAAGAGCTCCCACCGTGTAGCGTAATAAGTTGATTTTGCTCCTGGGTTCACCAATGGATTTGCTGAAGAATTAATTCCGTGCAACATTTGCCATGTGGTGGTAACTGGTAACAACAGTGGTAACCATAATTTGGGTGGCTGGGACGCTAGAGACATGGCAGAACAGTGGGCAAGTGTGGTGCTTGGTCGAAGAAATCCATTTTTATAATACTCAATTAAGAGACGAGTTAGATATGATGGCACCTAGCAATGCAAAACATCATCCTTCAATTTAAAATTATTCTGAGATTAGTTAACTAATATGCCATGATGAGGGCTGGAAAAGGATTTGCTTCCTGAGACGAGCAGAGCATAATTCCATCTTATTATTCATGAATAATAAGAATACTTGAACATAAGATCAAGGCCGGAGAGGCGAAGCGGAAATAGGAGCACTTTGGACACCAGGCACGAGTAGCCAAGCTGGATGCTCCATCAAGAAAGACAAGGTGAGATCACCATTACATGAAAGCTAAAACTGACGTAGATACTATTTATTGAGTTCATCAAGTTATTGCTAAATATTGCTTGCTTTTCACCTTAAGTCAAGAGTTTCATCTCCACTATCAATACGATATGATCTCAGCCAGTACAACCCCATGTATCACGAGATGCCAATTCATGTTATACTAAGATATTTTCAATATTTGTTTATTATCTTCAATGAATTCAACAATTATTAAGCTATAAAAAAAATTTCATGTTTAACACATTGTAGCTAATATTGATTTTAATTTATTGGCTGGTTTTCAAGATACAAGCCAAAATCTTGAAATATCTTGTTTTGGAGATAAACTGCAGTCCTAGTTCATCTTAGTGTGGTTGGATTATACTTAAAAATCTTGCATATATATATATATATATATATATATATATATATATATATATAGAGAGAGAGAGAGAGAGAGAGAGAGAGAGAGATTCAAAAGCTATCACACACACGCTTTTTATATTTGTTACCATATGTACAACAACAATACAAGGATACCACTCCACTCCAGCAACGATGACATAATTTTATGTTTATATAAGTATGAAATCCATCTGCAAAATAGTAAGCCTTGCTACAGTACCCAGCCCTCTCAAGAATAAAGCACAAATACCGCAGGTTCAATCGCAACGTCAAACAAACTCAAACCGCATGAGAAGCTTTACAGACTTGAACTTCATTCCCTTGCGATCAAAAAGAGGAACAGCTCGGATTCCTGGTTTCAACTCTGACACCGGCAAGCAGGTCTGACCACCAAAGTCATCCTTCTCAGACATATCATACTCATGTACTTCAATACGAAGCAAAGCCAGTTCAGGCACAGTCAATGGGAAAGTAAACTCCTCATTCCAAACTGGTGTCCAGTCATCCTCTATTGCCTTTGTTTTCTTCATTACACTATCTGCTGGAACCCCAGCTATCCCTACCTGTTAATTAATCAATCAGTAGCTGCATAATTTTCATGTTTTTTATTAATGAACCATGCAACATAGACAGGTTTAGTCTGCATGCCTCTCTCTAAGATAAGTGGCAAAATACGATGCCATCTTTCGCTACCAGATTCAGTATCCAATATCTCATTCAACAAACATGCAAAAGATTGCTAATTGTATGCACAAAATAAAAGGACAAATAGAAGAATATGATGCAGAAAATATATGGAGCCGAAATAGCGAATCTAGTTTCATTACCCTTGTATAGAAGTCTGGAGGGGAATATACATCAAAGTGGGTCTGCTTAAAGTCCAAACGCCAGCCATCTCCCATGTACACTTTGACCTGTTGGACAATAGAAATTTAATCATCTCAGACTTTCAGAAAAAGGGAAAACAGAAGATGCAGATGCAGATTCAAATTCAATTTGTATGTCTAAATGATTCATACCTTCAAGGTTTTCTTCACAGGTAAATTTGCTTTAGGATCAAAAAGCTCACTGTTTGGACCACTCTTCAGCAAGACATCAGGTTTCTTTACATAACCACAGCCTCCATTCGCTTTATAAAATCCATGCATCAACCATAGTGATCTTCCATATCCCTTAGAGAAGAAATGATACAATCAAATATATCTTTAAGAAAAGAATTGCCAAGTCTGATCAAATCAAAAGTTTCTCTTGTAGGGAAAAGAGATGATGAAAGAATAACTTATGCACAGCTTGAATTTGCTTAAGATCCTATATCAGTAGCACAAACTCTATAATGTGGCGTATATGGTCATAGCCCAGAACCCAAATTTGTTAGTTTTGATGTGCTGGAAAGGCTTATATGAAGAGATTACAATTAGAGCAGCCCCAAACCTCAAATTTGTATCTTAAATTTCCGGAACCTTACTCTTGACAGCTGAACCATGAACTCCAAATTTTTTAAGAAACCTATTAAGCCTTTGTTTTATTTTTTTTATGTTGACCTAGTAGCATGTTTGGAGCAACTCTATTAATATTATTAAGTTATTGGATTCCAATATTTGTTCTCAACAAATAACCCCACAGTAGTTGGAAATCACCGAGTCTCACCAATAGGTACTTCTTGCATTTTCCAATGCTAAATCATATATTTATCATTTCATGCATATCTTCCTTAGAACCAATGATATGACATACAAGGTATTTTAGCATATTTTGTTACAGAATGAAAATTATAAAATAAGTTGACAAAATAACTGTTAAATGAATTAGACATGAATAATTTATCATCTAAATTAAAAGAAAAATGTTGTCAGTATTATATTATTTATCTCAAGCATAGAAGCCAACCTGCATATTAAATGCAACCATCTGAGCGCCATGCATCCAACCAATAAATGGATTGTAATTAGAAGAATTAAAGCGTGTACCCTTTGGATATATCCTGAGTAGATTTTTCTGAGTAAACCTACAGGAAAAAGAAAAAGCCAGGCATATTAAGCAACTGCAGAGAATTTTCTAAGGACAAGATGCAAGTTGATATCCACTTAAAGATGCAATCACTATGTAGGCCAAGATATTTTAAACACTAAATCCAACAACCAGCCAGCTCACATTGATATTAAAGATGATCAAGAGCTTTTTGTTTTGGAATTATCTTGATATGTGGTGACTCTATGTCTTGATAACCAAAGAACCTCATTCATCTGAATAAACCAGACACTTTAATCTCCAATAATTGAATTACTCTGAATATAAAAGAAAATACCTTACTATATCAGCCCCATGAGATACTGCTGCCTTGGCAAGTTGTTGTTCGCTCAAACTAAGACGTCTAACTTTATCTGGATCCACTTTTAATGAGTCACTTAAATGACCTTTGGGTTTTCCAGCCCTGATAGTGATCACACGCTTGTACTCAGGTGCTGAATTCTGGCATGATTTGGGGTCATCAGAGTCATCATCATCATCCTCATCTTCAGTCTGATCATTCCCATACTGCTACAGAATAATCATACAACTATAAGAACCAGTTTATTGTTAGGCATAAGTTTCACAATTGAACATCTAAAGAAATGCATTGGATGTATGTAATACCTTATCAGCAGACTCAAGCTCATCTTGCAGATCAGGGACCTCCTTTCCCCATGCTTCCTCTTCATTCAAAACCTTCCCATTTTGAGATGCACCACCATCTTTGTCCTTATCATCTTTAGCTTCAAGGTATTCTTCTGGTGGTTTAGTTGAAAGAATAATTCTTCTCTTCAGAGCTTCCGGTGAAGGGAATTCTTGAATAGAATCCTTGTCAGGGTAATATAGCAGGTCTCCAAATGTTTGTGTGACCATCTAGACAAAATTTCAATTATCTAATCAAATTTCAATTCAGAGAAAAAATGACTGCTAATTTCTGGGAAAAAAAGTGTTTACCTTGGCCACTTTAGCCTGAAGATCAGGAGTAAGGTGGTCTTCTAGAGTTATGATCACAGGATATGGAGATGCAGTAAAGGCGTATTCTTTAATGGACCTTAAACATTTGATAAATTCCACTGGAGTAGTTAATGTCCTACAAAGTTAAAACATGCAACTGTGAATTACAAAAGATTGAGTCAGATAATATTTTGGCAACTCATTTACAGAGTAATAACTAGCACAGTTTCAATACTTTGTATTCTCACCAACTTGTATGTAGTTGTTATCAATAAATTGATGCAACTAAAATAAAAGGCCAGATAGCTTTAAAATGACACAAGAATAGCCTGTGTCTCAATTCAAGTAGAGTTGATCGGGCTAAGAAAAAACTGGAGTAAACTACCAGAGGACATTGGATAGTTTATACATGCAGCAGTCACTATATTGAGTAAAGAATTCAATGCATCAAGATATCGTATAACAAATTGTTCAGCAATGCTTTTTTTTTTTTGGTCCGCAACCTAGAAAATGTTTCTTTCAATCATTCATTTTGGAAAAAAGCAAGTGGAATTTTAATCATTTTTCATTAAAAAAAACTCTAAAATGAAGAAACAATCAGATAACAGTGTCAAAAAAGAATCATTTTATACATTGGTTCCAGCTAGAGAATTAACAAAGTGAACAATATCAGCAGAACAATTAAAGCATATTACTGAATCTAATTCATCTGCCTTACTTATTTTCAATAACACATATTAGACCAAAAAACTTACCAAGGGGGTTTTTTTCCAGAAAAAATCCACAGGCAATGATTCCCATCCTAATCTCATACGGACTGCTGATGATTGATAATAGAATTTTTATCCTATTTCCATATGAGAACTTTCTAAAGGGCAGGCTTCCTAGTATTATTGCAAGAGAGCAGGTTTATCTTTTGATAGTTTTAAGTGGCAAGGGATTTTACAAGACTTATCCTTCATCCATGTCTCAACTACATAGTGGTTCAGGCGAATGGTTGTACTTCAATGGCACCCAACAGTTATTCAATAATGCAATTTTAATTACAGAAACGAAATATATGAGGTTCTTTCTCACATTTCTATTAAAATAACAGAAAAGGAAAATATAAAGAAGGAAAGAAAGGAAGGAAGAAACACTGGGTACTAGCATGGGTATAGACCCCAGAAACTGTACCAAGTATCCATGCAGTAGCATGCTAGCACTATAGCAACCTGGGCCCTAACCAGTACCAGTACAGTACTTTGACCCTTGTTAGGTTCCTTGGGATTCTTTACCATCAAGCATTTGGGACAAAAGTCTGGATTCAAAAAATTGCAGTTCTCTTATACAGGGAGGAAAAGATAAACAGGTGTAGAGAAGGTTGTCTAAGACACTCTTAAACTCAACAGCTAATTACATATCAAGCTATTGCTAGAAGAGATATTTGGGGTGTTTGAGTTGTCTTTTAAATAACAAAGGAAAGAATGAGCAGGCAAGCTCTCTTACCGCACTGAAGTATTCAGTTAATTCCACTACAAAGTTAAGAATAGTTTTCAAATAAGCTTCTATCCAAATTGCATGGCTAGAATTACATCCATATACTCTTTATCGGCGTTCACATATATATCCAGAGATCACACATGAATGCATTGCTCAAGAAGACAAACCAAATTTTAACCAAAAATAAATGGAATTGGGAATAAGAGGTTATGAGCATTGCATAAATACCTTCCATGAAGAACATTAATGTCATCTTTTGTAGAATTTGGCCAGATATCCAGTTCAATCACTCGAACACCTCTCTCCAGTGCTTTTATAATCGGAACGTCACTGCAATCACTGCTGAGCTGGTTCCCAGTCAAATACGAGTTATGGCCTGTATATATGTAATATTGGGATAACGGAGCAGTCATATCTTGGTGAACCTGGGATAGATGATTTACTGTCAAGCACTATCTGATACATAGACCAATCTCGAAAGTATGGGCTACTTAGTTAATTTGCAGGTAATATTAGCCTTTTGTGTATCCGTCCACACAGGTTCGATTGTCAATTAGTTTTAAAAAAAAAATTATAAATACAAAAAATACCATATTTTGCATGTGGTCCAGTGCACATGCATTCATTATGTCATCTTATGATGCCTTTAGCATTATACTGTGAGCAACATATTCAGCTCGTTTAATAAAATTATAGACCTTGCAAGCAAGTTTCTGGCAGAATAATGAGAAGTTTAATTTTTATTTAATTATCTCCTCAATTTTTCAAATAACAAATTGATTTGATTTCTATCACAGATTATATTAGGAAATAATTAAAAAAAATGAAGTATTAAACACAGAAAAACAAGAGACTATTTTGATCCTGAATAATATTTAAAAAGGTCTGTTAGTTCATGGTCCATGCTAACCACACAAATGGGCTATATCTCTGTGTTTGAACCCCTCCTTCAAATGGAGGTTCTCTGTTCAAATCTAGGGAGGTATTTTGATGCATTGTTGATACAAGTAATTCTTGCATTTTTTTTTTTATATATAGAAATGATCGGTGGCTTGCCACAGTTACTCGCATATGAGAAGCTGAGGGGAAAAAGGATGAGCTAATCAGAATGAGCATTTGCATAAACTTCCAAAGTAGACACATATGAAAGAGGAGGTCACAGCCACGTATTGGATAATATATGGCCTTTTAGAACTTTCCCAGTATGCATGTACATGGCAATGTAATACAAACTAAAAGGATGTTTAAGCTCATCCTGAACTTCCAGCTCTATTGGCCAAAAAAGATGGTAAATGCAAAACATTTTAATTCATGCAGAGGACCAAATATCTGCTAGAACCTTAAAAAAAAAAAAATCAAGTTTAACCCATGCCTAACAAGTATAAATCATGTCTACCTAAAAGGATACAATGCAAAACTAATTCTCTAAATACTTGAGAGTGCATGCATGTAGAGAGAGAGATAGAGAGTCAAATCCCCCTCATCAACCAACCAATAGAAAAAAAAGATATTTCTATAAAGGTACTGCATGCATAACTACAACAAAGTTAGATCCAAGTAAAACGAAGAACACCTTCAACCATGTGATCCAATCAGAGAGAAAAAAGAACACTCTTAATCCGATAATCCAACAGGAGGAGAAAGAAATTTCTTCAAACCGCTCAACCCAAAACTCTCAAAATAAATTATTAGAGAATAATTAAGTTTTTTGAAAACAAGATTTTTTAAGTCCTTTTCTTTCATTAAAGATAGATAAAAAATTACTGCAAGGGTCCTCTATTTATGCTAGTAAGGTCCGCATTTACAACATTTGGGTCAGATTCCCCTTCTAGTTAGCATTATAATTTTCTCTAAATAGCGACTGGTAGAAATAACCATGATAAAAATAAAATATTTCTAGAGCAAAATCTTGACTTCTATGTCAACCCTACCTTCTATCACCTCGTCCACTTTCTCCCAGATTTGGAGATAAACTCAATCAAAATCTTACCTGAAAAGAAAATTTTTCCTTTAATTGGCCTGCTTTGAGACCCAAACATCGTTGAAACCCCACGTCATATGGGTGCAAAGAATCCCTTGGAGGTGCTGCACCCTCAAACATCTTAGTAATATTATCCAATTTCAAAAAAATAAGAACTACTTCAGTCAGAAGCCATACAGAAAAGTTATGGCCTCTGAAAATTTTGACATACAATCGGATCCTGAATGTTGGTAGATTCTTCTCCCAAACCCTATCTAGACCCACCCGAAGTAACCAAAACAGTCCACCATGGATCTATGGATCCTCTTGGATCATTTTGCCTCAAATCAAATTCTATAGCATGGCAGCGCTACTCTCCATACCATGGCTATAATCATACCTTGAGCATCATTGAAAGTTCCAAGCCCGCATCGCATCTTTTTTTCTTTCCCCTCCTCCTTCAAGGAAGTATGAAAAAAAATGCCCAAGACGTGTGTAAATACATGCATCTGTAGGACAACTTTTGTTGCCTTCACCAATGGCTTGATGCAAGAATATAAAACTCTTGAATATAATGGACTTCCTTGCACTAAGCTGCACCTAAACGTCAATTAAGGAGCCCTACACCTCTAAACTTGGTCACTGGCAGGGCCAAACTCAGCCACGCCATGAGATGTGGATCTACGTTATGAAATGACTTCATGTTGATGGAAATGCCTGTCATAAGGAGCGTTTTATTCCCTAATTCTCTATACCGTCACCACGAGCTCTTTGTTACTGGAACCGGTGAGAATTCATGAACAGCCTACCACTCTTTACTACTCGCAATCATGGTAGTTTAGGTAAAAACCTAAAACTAAATAAATAAATAACACTCCACTTTGATTCCCTAATTAAAATTTTCTTTTTAAAAAATCAGATTTATGTGTTCCAATAAAATCGTTAAAAATTTGCAGGGGAAAAAAAATATAATAAGCTAAAAGAAGTCATCTATTCACATACAAATATGCAAAGTATTCTTTGAATTCCATTTATTCATTCATTTAAGCTGTTTCATTAATTACAGAATACAGTAATTAAACTCTCGGAAAACTAAATCTACGATCGTTGTTAGATATTTAATGCACGAAATAGAAAAACAGAAAGTAATTAATCGACCAAAACATATGGATTAATAGAACTCTTCCAACCTCCAGATCCAAACACGGATCCAGCAGGCGACGACAGATCGATGGCGTTCGGAAAGGTGCCATCTTTAACAGGTTATCAACCAAGGGCAAGGAGCAAGATGGACCTGGGTTCGGAGGGGAGGGTTGAGTTCCTCCGAGAAGAGGAAATGGTGGAAATCGTCGACGGCGAGGAGGGACTTCGAGAGCTTGCCGAGACTGTGGCGGCTGCGGAGCTGGCGGACCTGCTCCATGACCCGCTCGGCGTCCGCGTCGGTGGCGCCGGCATCGCCGTGGGCGTCGGCGAGGAATCGCCGGAACTGCTCGGCGTTCATGTGGGACCCGCCCTCCGCGTACGCCGCGAACGCCTCCTTCACCTCATCCGGCGGCTCCGCCTCCTTCCACCGGAACTTCCTCGTGAAACACAAGCAGCACTTGTAGTTATCCATTCTCCTCCTCTATGCCTTCTTTGATCTTCCCCTCCTTCGATCCCCTTTATCGCTTCGGATTTTTTTTCTTTCTCAATAATTAATCTATTATTTTGTAGGATTGTGGAGGTGACGGAGGGGAAAGGGAAGCGGCGTCGGATGTATGCGTGGCAACAGCTGCCGAGAGCTTTATATATTATATATTATTCCCTCCCGGTAAGAGAACAGACTCGCCAGCAGGATTGTCGGGGACTTTGTTCATTATCTTTAAAAAAAAAACATATAAATTCGATTTCCCTCCGGAGCCCACCGCGCTCCCTACGCTGACAAGCTTTACGCGGTCCGCTCACGGCTCCGTTAATTCTCTTCCAAGTACTTCGTGCTATTTATTAAGAAGTTTGGGAGTATATAGAAATTGGGTCATTCTTGTGGACAAAAAGCATCGAATTTGATGTTGCCGAAGAGTCGGTAACATCGACGTGGAGCGTGCAATGGCCGATGCGATGGTTGTTTAGTCGTGGGTAACGCCGTTGGCTGCCCTACCGTCGGCTTCGGCCTGACAGCTAAGAAGGTACGGAACACGATGCGTTCCAGTCCAGCTGTCTACGTATCCGGGACCGGTGGCGATATATATATATATATATATGTGTGTGGCCAGACATGAACCACGTATAAACAACCTTGGTCACTGAAAACGGATTCCAAGGGGCGGTTTGTTTTGTTTTTTTTCTCCCATCATTATATTTAACCCCATATCATCTTTTAGTGATATCGGTGACACATTTAATTCATATTTTTTGGACTGAAATATGTTATGTTCCAACAAAAATTTAAAATTTTAAACTATATATATATATATATATATATATATATATATATATATATTTTATAACTATTCAATATTATATATAACATAGATATTATGATATTATTAAATGTCTTATTTTATAATATATATTAATATAATAAATAATATAAATAAAATAATTATAATGCGTACATATATATTATATAATAATTTAATAGTAAAAAGGTCAATTGATAATTTAAAATTTAATACGTACATATAATATATAAATATATAATAATATTTTTAAAATATTTAAATATAAATATAATATTAAATATTTACATATTGTTTAATGTAAATTAAATGTATAATTAAATTTTATTTTATTAAATATTTATATGAAATCAAAATGATTATTTTAGATTACTAAAAATTAAATATTATTATTTAAATTAAAATATCTAATTATCAAACATGATAATATACCTGGATTGCCCTATTGCGCTTGAAACAGATGCATAGGGCAATCCAGGTCTTGCACACCTTTAGGTTATCTTTAATTCTTTATAGGATGCCTTTAAAAAAATCTTAAAAAAAAAGTTAAGAAAGATTAAGGCCTTGTACGGATTTACTGTTGCGATACCGATTGTTTTCTATCAAATATGTGAGATAGTTATTAGCCAATAACTAAAATCTAAAGTGACTCTAAAAACATATAAATGTTAAAGTTTGACAACCAAAGTTTTTATTTTATATAATTTATGAAAATTATATATTATCACCATTAAGTCTAATAATTCTAAGAATCATTATTAAATTTTCAAGATCAATCGACTTTGATGATATCAAAGTTAAAATTTGAGCTCTAAAAATATTAAACCATTGGATGCCTATTGGCTAGAGCTAAGTTTAATTTTTATAATAAATATTATAAATAGAAAAAACTTTTTATATCATACCTGTAATTTTATCTAAATTGTATATGATATTTCCTTCTATTTTATATAAATTACGATCTTTTTTCAAAAAAATATCTTGAATTACGTTGAATCTAACAAAATTATGTATAATTGGAAGTCCAATCTTGATGCACATATATTATGGAATAAGTCCATAAATATCTATCCTGATGGTCAAACCACCAACATAGATTCTATGGCAATATGGAGAATGAAGAGTGGCATTTTTTTTAAAGAAAAGATTCATGCTTTCAAAAATATTTTTCAACTAAATATATACTTGATTCTTAAACGTCTATTCAAATTTTTTTTGATCCTTAAACTTCTGTTATACAAATCATTAATGAAATGATCAACATATCATAGTATCAACTAGTTTATATCTCCCCATTAAATTGGTACATTTGTTGTTTTGTTAGTTCTAATTGATTCCAAGTAGCAAAACATCAAAATTTAACATGCTTAAAAAAGGGATTAGTATGTAAGATTGGAAGTTTGAAGCTCAAAATATATTTTGAGCCAAAGTTTGAGGACAAAAATGTATATATATATATATATATATATAGTATAATTCCCATTTCATTTCCTCTGCCTGCCTTCATTCGATTTGCTTCCCCGTCGCTCGCCTGTCACTTCCCCCATCCCTCTTGCCCGTAAATAGGAAGAAAGTTCCATCAGTCTCTTTCTGTCATATCTCGCACCAATTACAAATTAGCTCCAAATCCATACATTGAAGATAGCTTAGCTGGAGATTGGCAGCAGAGCTAACGATAGGAGAAGTTGGAATGTTTAGTCGAGAGTTGGGCAGTGATTGTTGCAGTGGTTACAACTTGGTCAGGCATACCTCTGGGACAAAAAAATTAAACAAAGGTGTGGGCTAATTTTCTATGGAGAGAAACTTTTAGGCTATCAATCGTGGTGATTTATCACCAGCAAGCTTGACGACGCTTTCATATCTAATACAACATCCTCAACGTTGCCTTGTTTTCTTCATCCCATCTGTTGAACTCATCATATGCTGTAGGTACTTGGCTCAACAAGCGTCTATATTCTTTTCTTCTGTTAGATTTTTGAATTATATGGTAACTAAATGCACTGATGTTCTTGCTTAGGATGATAGGATGTCAAGTGTCAACCTTGCTCATGCTTTGAGAGTAAGACTATAACACCGTGGTGTTTGGCTGAATCAAGGCTTTGGAGGAGAACAAATGTTCTCACTTGCTGATGGCTTCAACCTAAGTAAGTCTCAGTACATCTTTATTCCTTCAACTTTCCAAGTTGTGGGTTCTGGATCTATACTTTATAGAGGTTAATTAGTGTTGATATTCTGTGGATTTTTCTGTTACAGTTCTGCACATTGAGGATTTTCTGGACCGTAATTAATTGAACTTAGTGGCAACTTGCGACAGACCCCTTGATCAGTAGCCAAGACAACATGCACGCCATGTACATGTGATCAGTTTGTTTGCAGGTGACTTGACAACAACTTGAAATTGACAGCTGATATCTTAATGGAAATATGTGACAACTCACATAAACAGATGAACTTTATTTCATTTTCAGTGACCATGAATTAATTGATATCACCATCACAATAATTGAGTTAGCTTGTTAAGTATAAGCATTTGCTCAATAATTAAATGGAAATACATGAGGCATTACATGAAACCTTATATTTCTATTGGTTCATGGTAATGTATGATGGAACAGGCCTTACATGTCATCAGAGTTGGCCCTATGAGTCCTTTTCCTCATATATTCAAAACTCAAAGTCTCTGATCACAGTTCTTCTAGACTGATATTGTTCAAATGGATGTTATTCATTGTACATATTCAAATGCTGATCAAGTTTCTGGTTGATGATACCCTTCCCAGCTAAATGAGATTGACCATTAGGCTGCCATATTCAAATGTATCATCTGAAAATGCTCCCAAGATCCATTAGAGACCAAGCCATACAAAATCCTTGCAAGAGATTTAACATATATATATGGGATAATGACTAGTGATTTCCTTGCACTGTACCCCTTGCTTTCGTTGTATGATGGCCATAAATCAGACTAATGCCGCTAAAACATCAGTGAACTAATAGGTGCACCTTAATGGGACTAAAATTATCATATCTTGAATACTCATTTCATTTGAATACAATTTAGAGAGAGAGAGAGAGAGAGAGCAATCAGATACCACTCAGGTATTAGGAGATGATACTTAAATTAGGATGTTGATTGCAAGTTCCTACCAACTACTCTAGAGGATTAAACAATCTGGGGACTACAAAAGTTATAGATCCTGAAATATCTGTGTCAGAGCTCATTGCCTAACCGTTGTTGTAGATTGTTGCACGTTGGTTTCCTTTCAAAAAAGGGAGCTGATAATATTGTTGCCTTCCATTTCTATATACGTACCACCAGCATTTTAGGATGTTTTACATTTGGGTGCTTTACAATTCTGTTGTAGTCTTGACGCTATGGTAGCATAGGAAGTTTGCAGCCCATCAAAATCTTCACTCGGTTTCCACAAGATTAGACTTGACGAAATGTTCTTCATCTTTCACGTACGTACAGGAGTTACGGCTGACTATCTAATCTCCCAAAGCAGATGCCAATCATGACCAAAGTGAAGTAATTAATTCTGGCACTGATCAGAAGGTATATATATATATATATATGAACACATGAGAGATTCGTGTTGTCATCACTCTCATCTTTATTTTAGCACATACATAAATGAAATAACAATGCAAAATCTGTGGCAGTGATAAACCAAGGCAAAATTAAAGGACACCAGAAGATCGAATGCACCCCACACAGATCACCACTCAGCAAAAGATAGAAAAGAATAGCAGCAGCACTCAGAAACCCCACCAGATGGCTGCAAAAGCCATGGCACCTGCAGACATACTCCAATTCAAGCTGGTGGCAACAGCAGAGGCCCCTGCGGATTCTGTTGATGTGGTTGAAGGCGCCTCAGCAATGGGAACAGCCTTCTCCTTCTTCGGTTTGGAAGGGGGAGGAGCGGGGGGGTGGGGTCCGAAGATATCCATTGGGAGGAGCACCTGATCAACTTGGTACACGGCCAGCTGGTTGTCGGAGTAGATGGTGTTAGACACCGAGGTGTTCATAATCCCTGTTGTTATGTTCACCGAGTTCCCCACGGTGGACACATTGAGCGGGAACTGGCCGTTGTATACATCGCCTGCCTGTGTTCGGACTGGATTGCTCACTGTTTGGAACTGAGTCATCGAGACGAAGGAAGGAAGCACATGGAACTGGATCAGTGCAACCTTCTGCTGGTCGGTGAGAGAGTTGAGAGTGCCTGCGGCGAGGGTGGAGAAGGCATTGTCAGAGGGAGCGAAAACAGTGAGGCCGGAGTTGGAGTCATTGAGCTGGTTGTTGATCTGGTCGCCAACTTGGGTGCTCTTGAGCAGTTTTATGAATGTGGTGAACTGCCCTGCCTTCTCGAGTATTTTTGTGAGGTTTGTTGGGCCTGGTGGAGCTGGAGCTGCTGCAGGCTGAGCTAATGTTTGAGTGGTGAAGAGGAGAAAGAGCAGGGTGGCGGCATAGATGGTGAGATGTTCCATGGCTTTTCTTGCTTTATTCTTCCTGGCTTCAAGAGGGAGGGGGGATAAGGAAGGGGTGTAGGTACGTATCAGCTTCTGTGCTGGATTCTGTTTATCTCTCTCTCTCTCTCTCTCTCTCTCTCTCTCTTCTTTCTTATTGGTGGCTGGAGCTATGGTGGCCTTATATGGTAGTGGGAAGAGGGAGTGGAGGGATCAAGTGGTTGGCGGTGGGGTGGTCTCCAGCACCAAACTATAAGATGCTGCAACTAGTTTGCTTGGAATGTCAGCAAATACAGTGAGGTATGATCTTAACATTGGTGCAATGATTCTTTCACGAAAAGCATCAGTGCAATGATGGATTGGGTTCTACCCTTCAGCTATTCTATCTCCTCTTCTATTATTTTCAGAGTGCAAATTTGTTAATATGGTTTTAAATTTGCGATTAATCAAGAGGCCTAGTTTGTTGGGCTGTCTGTTAAATAATGGTTGGTCATCATGAAAATAAATATGGACCTTGTGGGTTGCTAACAAAAAAAAGGATCACTGCCTCAAGATTGCTGCCAAAGAAAAAAGGACCTGAAGTTGGGGATATCACCATCTACGTTACTGACCTGGGGGAAGTATACAGCTGGCTAAAGCAGGACTCCCTTTTGCAGTAACATGGAGGATGAATTTGTCATGGTTTCTTTATTTCTGTTTATTTTTTCCTTAATATTTCCCCCAAGAGGGTGGTCCTGTCCATGATCTGCTCCTGCTCAAATGGTTGACTTGTGCCTATTTAATAGACACCATGGTTATCCCAGTCTGCAACATCTTAACTTTGGGAACAGTCTTATTTGAGGTATCAACTGGACCAAAAGACTGATTAAGGCTTTTGAGCCAATCATGTTCTCTGTTCTTTTTCGTGGCCTAGTTTTTTTTACCTGAACAAGTTCATGCAGTCTAGAATGTTGAAACTAAACGCAAGATTGGTTTATTTCTCCTGGGATCTCTTTATTTCTAATATATGCTATTTTCAATGGCGTTCTTTGACTCTAATTTTGCAAATTCGCTATAACATATGCAAAACTGTCAGAAAAATCCCATGAAATGGTGTTCGTTCGCCAGGCAGCTTCTGACAGGATGCAATAATAAAAGGTGTTATTTTTTTTTCTTAAAAAAAAAAAAAGGAATGAAACGGATGGGTGATGAATTGGAAAGAATAATTAATATAGGGAACATAAACTGTTTAGTTCTTACATGGTTTGATGCATCCTATTGTGATCCGGTTGTAATGGTATGACAGTTTCCAATGTTCATGACTTACAATGCGCTTGCTTGCTGATCCATGGAACAGTAATGCATGCTTCCTTGATATTTGGTGATATTTGGTGAATACATTATTAGGTTATTATATATCATGAATACATTTTGCTTTACAAATGGTGATATTTGGTGTCTTTCACAGATATACCTTCTTCTCCAAATTGTTGTTGGCAACACCCTCCTTATCCTCTTTAAAACCCAAGGGTAAACGAATTCGTGATGTTAACAAAATTGTTGACTCCTGGATTCTTCTTCCCAGCCAGAGGATACCCGTTACCGTGGGGTCTCACAGGACAGGAGTGCACGACAACCTGCCAGCTGGTGATCCACAGGCCTGACTAAATCCCTCACGGTTAAACAAAGGGCCGTCTGATAAAATCTCGGTCATTCATTAGGCTGCTTGATTTGCCTTTCACCTCGTCTCAAAAAGATATTATCAATATAAAACCATGAGCGCAGAGACTATTGAAGCCGTCTTTTTCCAAACTCCAGTGGGAGAAAGAGAAAGGGAAAAAGGCATGCATTACCATTATGCTTTCCTGGAACAAGAACTGCAAGTACTGGTGCACTCTATGGGCACGTCAACACTTCCACTGGGACACCCCCAGAATGTGATTATAAAAACTTAATGGCCCTCTTCCAAAAGAAAAAGGAATTAATACAATGTAAACAACTTGGCAAATTTGCGCCAGGGGCTGCTACATTGGCTAAATGTAATTTAAAAGAAATTTTCTTAAGGATTTCAAGAAAAGCTGCATTTTCTATATCATTTTTATCAAGCCTCGCTAGGGTTTTTCATCCAAAATCTGATGCCGGTTGGCAGTCAGCACCCAACTCAATGAATCATCATCTTAATTCTGTCTCAATTCTTTTTGTTGCTCAACCTCCGACTTCTGCAGCAGTTTTTTGGGCAGCAAACATCTCTGAAACCGAGTAAAGAATAACACATGGATGTGATCACAAATGGAACTCAAATCCTCCTGGGAACCCACCACCCCCAGGGAATCCTCCACCGGGGAATCCACCGTCAAAGTGAAAAGTGAATTGCTGTCCACCGCCAGCAAAAGGGTTAAAACCTCCACCACCTCCCATTCCCATACCCATGTCATCTATATCCTCACCTCGGTCATATCTGGTACGCTTCTCTTCATCGCCAAGTACCTTTACAGATAATAGAGGTATCAGAATAGCATTTAAGTTTCTGAATCAAGGATAAAACAGAAATACCACCCGATGCTTGATTGGAAGAACTCCAAATCAAATTTTGAATAAGACAAGTGAAGCAAGAATGATGGGCAGGCTATTTCTTATCCAGATACAATGGAACACTACCCGTTCACATGCTCTATGCTGCATCTTGGATATTGCAAGTGTTGGAATTTTGAAAATGACAATCATATATCTTCAGACAGAATTTGTTCAAAAAGCTCAAAAACCATAAATCTTTAATATTGGAATGAGCTGTTTGACCAAACTTGACTTTCCCATAACCTCATACTTCTGAGGATATTTCAACTGATCTTACTGCCTTCTCTTTGTTCTTTCAACGTTTATCTAGTTTTTTAAAGATTGGCAGTAGTATATGGACAGATTTCTTAAACAATTCTGAACATTGAAAATCCGGAGCAGACTACAATATAGAAGTTTAATCATTCTTTGCTGCAAAACAGATGGAAGAAAATGTTGTTTAGGACAACGTTACAGTAGTGGGCAAATACAAGCACAGTTAATTCCATTCATGACCTCAATATAATATCTTAGATGGTTTAAATATATGCAACATAAACATAAAGATGCACATGTACAAAGAAGTGATTTGATACATACCAAAGAAAAAAAAAAGGTAAAGATAGAGGTATATCAAAAATTATATAAGAGGAAGTCGTAAAAAAATATTTAAAATCTTTACATCTTACCAAAAAAAAATTTTAAATTAAATTAAATAAAAAAAAATATTCATGTAGCCGATCCCAAATAGTTTGAAATTAAGGCTTTATTCTTGCTATTGTTGTTGTTGTTGTTTTTACCTCAATATAATGCTTTAAAATAAAAGATGGTTAAGTGGTAGATGATAAAGCATAGGACATTCATCTTTAGTAGATCTGCTAAAAAGCTAATATAAAAGACTATCACTAATGTAAAATATATCTGTTACCTCATATGCAGCAGCAATTTCTCGAAACTTGGCCTCTGCTTCCTCTCTGTTATCCACATTCTTGTCTGGATGCCACTGTAAAGCAAGTTTCTTGTAGGCACGTTTAATCTCTGCAATAGAAGCAGTTCTAGAAACCTCCAGGATTTTGTACCAGTCCTTGCGTTTGCTTAACTTCAGTGATTTTTCAGCCCTCAAAAGTGCTTCTCGAATATTCATATCCTGAAAGATTGTAATTATTTTCAAAATAATGGCAAACATGTTCTTGATTCAAAATAGTGGCCATCAAAATAGGTAGAACATAGAGAACGGAAGAAATAATCAGCAGAAAAAATGAGCTCAAGATACATATAATAATCACGTAATAGATGCCCTGACTCCTAAATCAAGCAGTAGATAAAAGTACTGTAACCACAACATGAATCAACAGAGTTTTGTTCAATAAAATGTCAATTATGCATGGAACCAAGATTTTTAAAAGAAAGAACTAGTAAAAGAACAGTTCTATTATTTCCAGTACTGCTAATTTAAAATTTGAACTATATAACAAACCTGTGGAGACTTTTGAGCAGCTATTTTCAAATCCTCTACAGCTCCCTCCCAATCTTCTGTTATAAGTTTAGCCTCACCTCGCTGCAGATAGACATCTAGGCCTGTCAGATAAATACCACTAATTTCAAGCACAAAAGATTGTCATGGTAGATGTATAACTTGTGGAATACAAGGTATTCAAGATGTGCTGAGAAATTCTGACATATCCAAACTCTACCATTTCAAATTCAATACATCTACAAGACTGACTGTGATCTGTGGCTCCACCTACTAGTTAAAAATCAATTAAAGTAGTATTTTGTGTTTTGTAGATGCAAAAACCATTTCACCAAAAAGGAGGACAGGATCACATTCATGAAGCAGTTAGTATTTGTAAGCTACAATAATAAAAGACGTCCACCCTCAATCTTAGCAGAAAAGGAAAGGCAAAGGACCAACAAAAATTTAACCTCTAGAGCTTACATCATCTAAGTTCATTAAAATTAAAGACCTAAGTGGTGGTTAAACCACTAGGTCAGTGAAAGAGTCAAATATTGGAGGGTCCCAATCTGACTGTGCTGATACCATGAAATTCATGGCAATTAAAAAAATATACACCATTAGATTATTATTCAACCGTTCAGAGTTCATGAGCAACAAAAGTCTAAGAAATGCAGAACTATAAACAGCTATATTTGGAAGACAGATTCTATAAACAGCTATAAACAGAATGGCCCATTAATGCATAGGCCCTTATTTTGATTCTGCAGCAGCGAATATATCATTTATGCTAGGTGGTATTGACGTCCAGAATGTAGAGCAGTAAAACAGACAGATGCTTCAACCTTAAGATGTATAGCTCACTTGACTCCAAGGTCAATTGCGATGAAAATTTACTTCTTTATTTCTTCAAAATCAATCAGATAGTCTAAATTCCAGTTAATCTTTTACACACTCCGCACCAAAATTGACAGGTGCTAGCACTTGACACGTGTGACAAATGTCTGACTGAAGAGGAAGGACTACTTAACTGATAAGTGAGAGCCCATCAGCCAGTAAAATGTTAAGGACTGGACCTTTTCCCTTAATTTTTATCAATGCCAATTGATGAATACACTACCTCTTTGGTCAATGCCATCTTGTTTTTCTCTCTTGAACATTATCAGGAGAGAGAATCAAAAATGGCTGTACTAACCAATGAACTGTGTATCTATAAATATGAACCTTAATGACTCATGCAAAACACCATATATTTTAACGGCTGCTTTTCTTTTCTCTTCCAAGTTTTACATCTGGAAAGTTTTATTAATAAATTGAACAGTTAGATGCATAGGTACCATGTCAAGAATGTATTCAGAAATGATTTAGGCTGTTTTTATAGCTGAATGCTGCAGGTTTTTTTGTGAAATCGATAGAGCACACGCTAGTGCTTCCTGTACAGTCTGCTTGTACGATTTTTTCCCCCCAATATGTTAAGTGGAAAGGAAGAAAACATATAATATTAACTAGAAAAGTACCTAAAGGTTTTATGCCATGACATAGTGACGCAAAAGGCCACAAAAAAGAGACCTATATACAGCAGTATGCTTTTTAGATAGCCAAATCATAATCACATAAACTATCACATGTACATCCACTCTGGAAAAACAAACTTCTTTTCTTTTCCCCTGGGCGAGGTATGTTGTGGGGTTCAGGTGAGCACAATTTGCTGCTGCAGATAATCTAGAGTTTCCCTTAAGATTATATATACTCAGCTGAAACAGCTCCCCTGTTTTCTGCACAAAATCTATTGACGGATCGATATCCTTTTCCAACAGAAATATTGCTGCAGGGCAGCAACATAGAAGAAAAGTAAACAGAAAAGTAAGATTGTTTCAAAACCATATATTTGAAGAAATGATCCAACCATTGGTAACAAAAGGAACAGAATTTGACTAATTAAGGGGGGAATTTGCTATAAAGTGGCATATCAGAGGGTGCCAATGGTAACATGATGCAGTAAAGCCACCTTTAGCAAAAGCCATGCCAGCTAGGAAGTTGGAGGAAAAATTGCCACCAATGTGGCCTGTCCCATACCTCGATGAGAAAGGAGGCTTAACATCAGGCCAGCAGCTGGCCGTAAAACTATGTCAATAACTTCCCTCCAAAACAACTGACTAAACTGAGGATACATTACGTTTACACACTCAGTACAACAGATTGCGACAGTCAAAATACATGAAAGATTGCAGGTATTGTGATTGTGAATAATAAAGAATCATCTCAAGGCATAACAATGAGTTATATATAGAGATCTGCAGTGATTAGGCCAATTTTCCAGATGAATTACGGTAAGCTTCTAGAGTTGATATTGGAAACGTAAGCTTATGATCACTATGCTCAGATCCCTAAGTAGAAGAGCTGGGTTAGGAATTGGCATGCCAGGGCTTGAAGTTCCCTCTGCGCAAGTTTGTATCTCATAAACAAAAAACTTCTATGAAATGTCTTCATAAGATTCACAGCATAACACATGGATATCTATGCTGCTTACTGCATCAACCTTGAAAACAGACCGGCTTCATTGTCCAGACCAGATGGCACAAGGGTAGTTCAAGGCACTAGTGTAGAGTTAGAATGGTACCCGATGAAGTCAGGATCTAGATCTCAAAGTCTTCAGGCCATGAAATCCAGCCAAATCCCATTAAGGCTTA
The DNA here is from genome assembly GCA_900491605.1 of Calamus simplicifolius. Taxonomy (NCBI): domain Eukaryota; kingdom Viridiplantae; phylum Streptophyta; class Magnoliopsida; order Arecales; family Arecaceae; genus Calamus; species Calamus simplicifolius. The sequence continues at coordinate 180,395 of UESW01002670.1, read as the reverse complement.
AGATGCAATTTAATTTAGATTTTAGAATGACTAATTATAGCACCCAAAGAATATACTGAAGTTGGAAATGGCATAACAAACCTGGGCCAATGCTTCAACAAGCTCTCCATCAATCTCAAGTGCATCTGTGCAACTGTTGACAGCATCCTTTCCTCTGCCAAGTTTAGCCAAGAACTTGCATAAACCAAGGTAAAGGTGTACATTATAAGCACTATGACTAGGGTCCATTGCAAGGGCAGCCTTGAAGTCCTCGACAGCCAACCGTAGCTTACCCTTTGCAGCATTATCTTCTGCCTGCAACAGTCCCTCCAAGTTTTACTTAATGAACATACAATAAAATGGTAATCTTTGGATTCACATATAAGCCCTAGAAAAATAGCCTTACACTCTTGGTCTTCTTTAGGAGATTTTTTAACCCAAAATAAGCCTTCTTCAATTCACTATGTTCTGGATCTAGACGGAGTCCCTTCTGAAAGTGCCTGAAAAATATACATAATTACCAACATATATATAGAACTGCCAGCATCTCAAGCTTTCTTCTGAACAATGGAACAATTTGTTTCTTTTTGTTTGCTTTTTCTTAGGATATACCAAAAACACTAAAAAAAATTAGCTCTGATATACAACAGAATGTTAAACATGTGCAGACATTAGACCTTGCAATTGTTTGGTAGCCTACCGAATTGAACTAATAACAACAGCTTAGAAAAAGGAGAACATCATTACAGCAAGATGCAAACGAGTGCACATCTAACACAAAGTTAAAAACTTTTAATATGTATCCATAGACGAAGTTTCATAAATCAAACCTTGAAGCAACATCATGATCTGAGAGATAATAATAAGCACGTCCACGAAGCAGTAGTGCCTCCAAATTATTTTCATCTTGTTTAAGTATGTATCCAGTCTCTGATATAGCACTAGAGTAATCTTTCAATGCTAACAACAATTTCACCTTAAGCATTTTTGCCTGCAAAGGACACACTACGCTGGAGTAAGACTGCAGCTTATTGGCACTCCATATCTAATCTAACAGGCACAGACAAATATCATTTATCCACGAAAGGCACCTGTAAGCATCCTGGAGAAAAGACAAGGACAATTTTGCCGATATAATCTAAAGCTTTTGAAAAGTCACCAGAGTCAAAATGATTATATGCTGAGTCCAGTGCACTTTGGGCCTGCAATAACTGAGAGAGCTCCTTCTCCACTGAAGACATCCCAGGTTTTAGCTCTAGAAATTTTTTATAGTTTTTCTCAGATTCCTCAAATCTACATCAGGAAAAAAACAATTTATGTGAAATTGATGGCATTTATTCCAAAACCATAGTTATCCGAACAAGTCAGACATGCCCTAAAGATAATTCTCTCAGAATAAATCTTCCCAATGTTCCAATTTCTTTCTTTTGTAACATTGTACTTTATATTTATCAATTAATATGCATTTACTTTGTTATCAAACAATAGAGTACAATTGCATATGATCAGTTATATAATAATGAAGAATGAGTAAATGATTAATTTTTGGGGAAACATCTTTCTATTGTATAGAGCACACCACAAAAAAGCATGCAACAAGACATTGCATCAGCTACATTTGCTATGTACTTACGCCAATGCCCTCAATATTTTTAGTATCATGGCTTTAGAAAAGCTTCAAGTTGACTTCAACCCCAAGAACAATGTCATATTCTGCATCTCTGCGCATTAATGGCAACATACACAGGTTTTAAATGAAGGCAAAATTGATGCTTCGATCTTTCTATATGGCTACATGTACCAGTGCTTAGCCAATATATGGGTTGAGAATTATTTGCCCTCGTGTTAGAATCCCGGGCAAAAATACATCATGTTGTACACACATAAACTGCTATCAGACTGAAAGTTTCTGAACCGACAAGTTCATTAAATTCATATTAATTACCTCAAGCCTCCACTGTAGCAAGATGGAGAAAAGGATAAAAGGAGGATTGAATGAAGTCTCTCTCTGCTCTCCCCTCTTTCTCATTTTCCATGAATTTTATATTGCAATAAAAGTCAAACATTACAAACAAATAAAACAACAACAACAATAACAAAACGTTAATGCTAAACTAATTCAGTCGGCTACATAAATCCTTTTTTCATTCTGCTCGATTTAAAGATATTTTCTGTAAAATATAATGATACTAAATTTTTCTTTATTATTTTTTATATAATTTTTTGTTTTATCTCTTTTTTCTTCTACATGTATCAAATTACTCTTTCACACCAATGCATCCATTGCAAATATCCAAACTATCTAAGTTATTCTTTTAATTTGTCCTTGATTGATGCTACCTCCATCTTTTGTGTGTTCATATATATATATATATATATATATATATATATATAGCAAACAAATAAAATAAATGTGAAGTGTTGGCAAGCAAATAAAACATATGTATGCTAACAAATAAAAGTGTTGGCAAAAATTATATATAGAAAAAAATACCTGCATAGGTAACGAAGAGCAGATGCACGCTGTGAATAAGCTTCTGAAAGATTCGGATTAGCTTTTATTGCAGCACTGAGAAGTCCAAGTGCATCATGATACTGCTTTACTTTATCATGTCAGAGGCTCTTTTCAATAAACTAATAGCATCATCATGTTGGCTTTCTGCATATCAGACAAACCAATATAATATGAAAATAGATATCAACATACTCATCACAAAATTTGAAAAAACAACTGCATAGACAATCAACAGTTCATAGTAAAAATAAAGAAAAAGTTCATTGATATTAGTCCGCGTAATAAGGTAATATATACTAATCTTTAAAAAGGGAAAAATAGTAGAAAAGACACAGAAGTTGGCATTATTACTCATATCACCTAATTAGAAAAGTTGTGAAAAACTAAAACTCTCTTCAAATGCGTGCATGATATAGAACAGTGGATTGAAGTTTATAATGATGCACATGGACAGCATCCTGTTTCAAGAAACTTCATAAGAGTTATATCATATATGTCCAAGAATGATGTAGCACGATGACGGAGTGAGGGGTTCTGGGTTTTGTCACTGAAATTCTGATAAGTATCTACTGTTTGTATAAAGTATGCTTCAGTTTGCACCTAGGTGTATGAAATTCTAAATGTGCAAGGCCCAAGGGATTGCTGACATAAAATCTTTTGCTTTTAGCAGTATCCTTTTGCTGTGACGCGGTTGGATATGTCTTGGGGACATGAAGACAGTCAAACCCTGAGGCTTCATATTTAACCATGTTTGATGGCATGAATTTTTTTAGTGCTTCTAATGATAACCTCTTGCTGCGAGACAGTTTGATTTCCTGGAGAGGTGAAGACAAGAAACCCTGAGGCTTCATATTTAGCCATCTTTGCTGACATGAAACTCTTAAGTGCTTCCAGCGGACCCAGAATTCTGTCAGCATTACGTATAACACCTCCTCTTAACACTGTTTACAGATCAGCCTAGATAAGATAGCCCCTGGAATAAGGTTCCATCAACAAATACCAGAGAAGCAATTACAGTTGGTGTTAGTGCAGACTGCTGATTTTTTTGTCCCCAAAAATATCCCCATATTCTTTATCAGGAATGAGGCCCCTTTTCTTTTTCCTCCTACCTCTACTTTGGCATTACTGTTAGCCACATTCCTTATTTCCTCTTCCCCACTGCTCTGTTTTCCTTCAAGGACCATTGCTCCTGAAAGCTTAGAAACCAAGAACACTACAAACAAAATCAAATAATATCATAAAATTTTTTTAAACAAAATCTTTAGAAAATACATAAAAATTGGTTGGCCCCATTTTAAGGAAAGAATAACTTTTAAAATTTATATTGTTGATACCCATATCTAATATTAGGGAATATCAGCAGGTATGCAAATCTCTTCTTAGTTCTTACAGTCCCTTGCACAAGGGAAGAAAGAGAGAGCTGAGAGAGAGAGAGAGAGAGAGAGAGAGAGATTATAATATATGTCTCTCTCAGCAAAATCAGAAAAAGGGAGGAAAAAAAAGAGACTTTTTCCCTCAAAAAAAAAAGAGAAAAATTCGGAATCAGAGGGCGAAAGCTAGGCCACCATGGTGATATTCTATTCTGTGACCTATCAGAATTACCCAGTTGAGCAACCTTAATCCTTAAAACAAATCTTGAATTAGTCTGAGAGAATGATGGCCGAAATGGAACAAGGCATTCTGTTGCCACTCTTCAACTTCAGTCCAATTCATCCTCCATCTGGGTTTGATGATGGCATTGGTTTTTTTTTTTTTTGCTCAAGAAAACAAGACGGGAAACCGTATTATCTCAAAAATATAACAGTATGGAAATAGTTTCCAAAACTCAAATCAGAATGCAAGATCCAGCATCAAAAGAGATGCTATACAGAAAAACTCAATGGCAGTAGACAAGGTCGACCTAAGCCCTTAATTCCCCATCACATACGTTTCTAGTCAATTCCAATCGCTTCAGCACACTGAAATCATCCCATATTAACATACGAACAATCAGTGCAGTTATATAAACTGTCCACTGGACACGATGGTAAAGAACTGATCAGATCCTCTAGCATCAAGAAAATTAAGAATTAGGAACCATAGTTTCTAGATTTCATCTTTTTTTATCCTTACTTTCGGATTTAAAGAAACCTAAAAACAGTGAAAATTTCAATGATCCAAAGCCTTGTATCGCCATCCTCTTGAACAAAATCATTTCCTGAAAAGTACCATCCTATTCACAGAAATCTAACATAATAAATCAACTATAACCATAACCATAACCATAACTCTGTGTGTGTATCAGAAGACAGGGATGGTAATGGCCTACCTTGGCCGGCCACGACCGGTGTTGGGAGGAAAAAACAAATGGAATAAGAGAAGAGGAACGACGACCAGTTCCCCGGAGCCGGAGAACCTCGCCGCCATCTTTTCCTTCCCGTTTCCAAAGCGAAGGGAAGAAAATAGCCCTGAATAATTGTATTTTATTCATATTATCGGTAATTTAAAAGGCCCACTGCATTCAGTTCGGTAAGAATTTTGAAAGATTGGCTATCCCGGACGGGTCTTCTATCCAGTCGATCTGTTTCTTATACGGTATGAAGGACGAGACTACCGATTATGCTATATTCAAATACCCTAGAGCTAGAAGAATTTGGTATCTCATGGGCTATGAGTTTAGAGTTGATGTCTACGGTTCTTCTCGTCCTATCTTTCTCCAGGATCTCCAGATGGCTCCTCAGCACAATCGAGGCCTTTGGGCGATTACTGCTTACCAGATATGATTATCAAGGAACCAGATTATCTTTTCGGAGGAATGTATCTCTCTTCATCAGCTAATAAGGAAAATTAGATCAATGTCCGTGGATTGTGCCCGTGCCCTTCATTCTGTTGTTTTGATATCTCTGGCCTCTGGGTTCCCCTGCTGCTACGGCAGCGAACCGTCGTACGGTTTTTATTTCTTGGGAGCCCCCTCCTCCAGGTTTTGTTAAAATCAACTTTGATGGGAGTGTTCGCGGCAGACTAGCTGGCTCGGCCTTCATCATCCGTGGTCCACAGGGTAATATGATAGCGGCGGGAGGATTTGGGTGTCTGGACTTCTCTGTTCCCATGGTTGAGCTTTGCGCTGCATGGGCTGGTATTTCTTATGCGGTGCAGACTCTTCGAGCCTAGAGGCTTATTATTGAGGGAGATTCTATGACTGTCATTCAGTGGATACGGAAAGAGAAAGCTCCTGAATATCCACCAATCCGATCTTAAAGATATCTGGACTATGCTTCAGAACTTGAATACTGCCCAGATTTATCATGTTTCCGTGAAGCCAACACGGCTGCTGACTGGGCAGCGACGGCCGTGGCTCAGCATGTAGGATATAGGATATGGACAATGGGTGAACCATGTCCTCCTGTGTTATTTCAAATTTTGCAATCTGATGTATCTGGGCTGATTCATACTAGACTAGTATGATCGCCCATCTTTATCAAAAAAAAAAAAAATGGCTATCCATATTTTTAGATATATTATAATTTAATAAATTTTTTAATAACATTGTTTTTTTTAAAATAAAATTATTTTTTTAAATAAAATTATTATTATTTTCTTATTTTTCTAATGTCTAGCTGGTGTCATCTTTGTTTCTTATATCTTTAAACAAAAAAAAAAATCAAGGATAATATTTATCCGTAGAAAAAAAAAAAAAAAAACCGAATAGAAAAAATAAATAAATAAATAAATAAATATAGTTATAAAAAAGTCCAATTGAAAAATAAAAAATTTATTACTCTTTTTTAAATTTATAAAAAAT